>APFE031233550.1:42383-93534 GCA_000404065.3 Pinus taeda | reverse complement strand
TCGCCGTAGCTTCCCTGATACATTCACCAATACTGAATCTGAGACACACAATCGTATTGTGCTCTTTGCCTTCCGATCCAACTTCTTCCATTCTTCATCGGTCACTCCCGTTGGTTTAGTACCCGGATCTACCGCGATCCACTGATCTTTATCCAACAACAGATCCTCCATCTTGAGTTTCCACAACTCACAAAACTCTGACCATTGAACTTATCAATCTCTATCTTTCCGCTGCTCGCCATCTTCTTTCACCACCAGAATTGATCTCACAGATCTCCCACTGAACAGGGTCTACCACAGGCCCGAGCAAAACCCATTAGCAACAAAAGCGTCCCCTTGAAGCCAAAACAACTCTGATACCAAATGTAGGTTTTAACCCTGTGCAGAAATTAACTGCATACAAATTCTAAATCACAGAAAAATAAACAATTCGAGAGCATAACACATAAAACACATATACATAGAGATTTCCCACTGGATCCCAAAACCGAGACTACCAGCTTGATTTGTCATTATATTCCTTTCAATGTTACAATACATATTTGTACATGTCGAAGCATCCAATACCATGGACCGAAAACCATAGGTAGTTTCACCCAACCTAATATAGGGTCCAAAAAAAAAAAATTCCCGGGGCACTACCCTGGACCCCGTAGAGGGGGGCTACTTGCCCCCCTCAAACACCTCGGACAGGGGGGGCTGCCGCCCCACTGTGCCCTCGCGCTCCGCAATCGGCGCAGTGAAGGGGGGACTCCGCCCCCCCTCTAACCCCCTGGTTCACTATGCAGGATAGTCGTGGAAAGAATATAACACAACCCAAAAAAGATAAGGTTTATTTTGGGGAATGCAAAGTTAGGGATTCATCTGGATCAACGAAAATACGTTCTTTTGGGGTAGTGCGAAGAATGGTATGTTCTGGGGAAGTGAAAAGAAGTGTACCTTCTGGGTAGTACAAAGAAGGGCTTGTTCTAGGAAAGTAAGGAAGGATTATTTTTGGAATTCTGAAGTAGAGATCTAGAGATTTAGTTTCTCTAGAGGAAACCAATAAAGAGCTAGAGACTGAGATTCTCTAGGGAAAGTCGTGAAGGAGCAGTGAGAAGGATAGAAACATATTCTCTCTGGAAGGAGCTGAGGAGAGTAGTTCAAGATCAAGAAGAAAGGTGAGGAAAGAAAGAGGTAGAGCATCAAGGTTAGTGACAAGGTTCTTGAGAGGATACTAGTGTCAAGGGTTTGTGTCATGTTCTTGGTACTTATCAATTGAAGTTCTAGAAGAATAATTTTGTTCGGGTTTTCTTCTCAAGAGGTGAGAGGTTTTGGACCTGGCTGAGAAGCCTACATAATATGTCACTTGTATTTTATTGTGCATATTGGTAATTGTCTTGATGAAGATAACACATTAATAAGCTAATGAAGGATAGATCATAAGCTAAGAAGTAAAAGTATATCACAAGCAATTATGAAGCAGAGAAATTGTTAACTTTGAATGCCCTAGATTTCTCAACATGGTATCAGAGCTTAGGTATTGAAGACAAGAAGGGACAGTCAAAGTAAGTTGACACAAGAGAATTGATCTTCAAAGAAGGATCAAAGCAAGTAAAGAGATCTAGTTCTTCATGAAACCAAAACCCTAGATCAAAAGCAAGAGTTTTGAAATTGTCTTCAAAAGGGAAGCAAGAAGAAAGATCAAAACCCTAGAAGCACTCCAATAATATTACATCACCCAAGAATTTGAAGCTCTTCAAATCTAAGGAAAATTAAAAATAAATTCAATCCTCCCTCTATTGAAGCAGAGATCTCATAGAAGGAATTCCTCCCTCATCGAAATATTTGAGGTAAGAAGAAGAAAGTTCATCATAAAGTTGAAGATTTGATCTTCACAATTATGTACCTCTTATTATAATACAATCTAGTAAAAATGAATTCATGTTTCAAGGAAGACCAAAAGCTAGCTGGGATATCAAACTTCCTTGTATGGAAAAGAAAGATAGACATTATCCAAGCCATCCAAAGAAAAAGAATTATCTAAATACATGGAAAGGGATCTCAACACTCAAAAGATTCTTAAGGAGTCTATCAAAGATCCACTCATTTCCTATGTAGCCAAGTTAGAAACATCTAAGAAAATATATGATAAGATGGGAGAACTTTTCTCTAGAAGCACAATAGAAAATAACTTATCACTTAGATCTGATATTCATAAATTGAAGTTTTCAAAGGATGAAGGGATATCGTCTTGTCTCTCTAAGGCTTATCAAATAAAAGGTCAATTGAAGGATCTAGGAGAGATGGTATCTGATAACGAAATAATATCTGCTATTTTAAATGCATTAAATGATGAACAAGGTAACCTCATTTCTACTAGGGAAGAGGAAGCTATCCCATGCATTAGATTATGGTCTCTCTAGGTAGAGGAAGACAAGAAGAAGAATGAAAGTGATGAAATATCAGATAGAAAGGAACAATTAGTGTCAAGACAAAAATGAAATTTTGAAAAGTTTGGAACTCCAAAGAATAAAAGGAGGAAAATGGATAAAGAAATATGTTATGGCTGTCATAATCTTGGGCACTACAGAAAATATTGTCCTAAACATAAGAGGGACAAGGAAGAAGACTATTCTACTAATGAATTGAAAGAAGCATAAAAAGGAAGAAGCAAAAGGATGATAAAGATGATCTTCCTCATTATAAAGTACCCTTCACTTGTAATTTATAGGTAGGAATAGTGTAAAGAAGATAGGATGCATAAAATTTGAAAGAAGCATCGTAATAGAAGCACTAGAAGTAAGATCTTTTGACATGGGATGCAGAAAATTTGTCTAGTACAAATCCTATTGATGACAAAGAATAGGAAGCTCTTAGGAATCCTCATTGATACTTATAGAAAGGAGAATAGGTCATCATCAACTAGGACCATCATAGTCAATAAATAAAACATGTACCAAGTAAGGATATGAAATATCCTCGAATTTCTCTGATGGAATCCTAATCAAAGGATTCACTGATATAGAAAGGAAAGCAAGTTTTTCATTAGGAATTCCAACTTGTGGGATTAAAAAGGTGAGGGCATGATGACATAATAGGAAAGTAGGATAAAGTCCTTTTCAATGAAGATGGTACAAGATGTTTGGATGATCGAAAGAAAAATGAGGTTTGCATGCTTACATAGATAATTACGAAAGTCATGTCATATGGTTGCAGATAATATGGATCACTAATTCTATCTTGGGAAATATGATCAAGAGAAGAAAGGATCTCCTCCTCCAAAGGATTCCAGCAAAGAATAAGTCACACTAGATGAAATTAACATAATATGTTCTCATAAGATTCATGAGAAAGTTGACTACAATCAAGGAACTATGATTGGAAGATCCTGGGAATGAAGAGTGAAAAGATAGGAAAATATCATGATAATATGCAAGGAAGGTAGAAGGCATTCAACATCTCAAGTCTAAGAAGATTTGACTAGAATATCTCTCAGAAAGATGTGAAGATTTTGATAGAAGTTGAAAGATGCTAGAGACCCTGGAAAATGGATATCAGTAGGAGATGTGTCAATCTGCATGTAGGATGTTGATACTTATAGGAAGATGTCATGGTGAAAGATCATCAAAAATGTAATTTTGATTTAAATTGTTTATTCATTTTTGAACTAATATCAGGATGGGCTTATCTAGGACTGCCAAAGGGAAATCTGTGGATGACTTCCAAATAGACCATTTATAAGGATGTAATGTCCTTTTGAAAAATATGGCATCAAAGTAGAAAGACATGAAGTAAAGACAGATACAAAAATTGATGGATCACTTTCTGTTGAGTTAAGGACATGACTAACTCATGGATAAAAGTGATGGATGATCTGTGCCTTGTGTAGAAGTTCCCAAAGAAGAAGACTCTTTAGCGCAGAAGGAATTCATGACATCGAAGGAAGGAGCTCTTCAAGCAAATGGTTGTTTCAGGATCTCCACATGAGGAGTTGCAATAGGTCCCTGGTTAAGAAGGAGCCTGAAAAGAAGTTTTTTACTTGGAAGAAACTTGGAAAATTCCTAAGAAGGGATATTAGGTACATTACTTTGTGATAGGAATGAGTACATTGCTTTAATGGAATATGTCCTCCTGGCTAAATGTAAAAAGAGAGAGAGAGAGATGTTGTTTTGGTATTCACCTAGGAAGACAAAATGGAGGATTGTGCAATCATTTGGCATCTGATACTCTTAGGGGATGAGATAGGGCATCCCATGAAAGAGTAACCACAAAAGACCAATATTATTTGTCGGACCGGGGAATCCAAGAAAATAATAGTCCTCATGGAGCATATCTTGAGAGAACCCAGGTGGGGTATGTTTCGAGAGAGACAATGATGAGTATGTCTATAAATCATTAGTATCACTAGCATTGTGCTATGATATTATGGAGAGATAGAGTTGTTAGTCAAGGCCTTACTATATAACAATGTTGGTTGAAATGATGTAACTATACAAATAAGTTACAAATTCAAATTCATCTTATGAGAGATTCTTCAGATTGAGAAATTCAAAGTACCATTATGAATACCTCCCTTATTAAGAGGGAGCATTGAAAAGTGTAACTAGGTTTGGTCTTCATAATGACATGTAAATATGATTTTATGTAATGAGATTTAAATAAGAAAAATAAAACTATTTTATTGACTTGCTTCATGGGTTTCATGAGCAAGGGATTTTTTTTTGAGTCAAGACTCCCATTAAAAGTCTTTAGGATTTATTTTTCATCTAGTCATAAAATGTTAGAGTCATTGTCATGTAATGTAGTCATGTTACACTTTCTAAAAGAGTCAATCTTGTCTATGTAAAGTATCCTCCAAGACCTTGTCATTTATCCTCTTCAAAGTTGGCCTACAACGATGAAGCAAATCTCTAGAACAAGTTGGCTTACCTCCAACAATCATGTCATCCTAATGGACATGATAAGAAGTGTATATATAGCCTATTCGGTCTCACTTGAAGCAAGATATTTGATCAAGCAACTCAACTTGAATTCAGAAGAGCAGAAGTGCGAAAAGAGGGTCAAGAGAAGTGCGAAGTAGAAGCGTGAAGAAGATAGAGTGAAGATAAGGTTTCTTCAAGGGAATGCAAAGTTAGGGCTTATTTTGGATCAACGAAAAGACTTTTTTCTGGGGCAATGTGAAGAAGGGTATCTTCTAGGGCAGTGCGAAGAAGCGCATCTTTTGGGCAATAAAAAGAAGGGTTTCTTCTCAGGATGCAAGGAAGGATTCTTCTAGGAAGGTTGAAGTACATATCTAGACACCGTGTTTCTCTATAGGAAACCAATAAATACCTAGAGACTGAGATTCTCTAGGGAAATTCATGAAGGAGCAGTGAGAATGATAGAGACCGATTTTCTCTAGAAGAAATCGAGGAGGCTGTTCAATATCAAGAAGAAAGGCGAGGAAATGAAGAGGCAGAGCATCAAGGTTAGTGATAAGGTTCTTGAGAGGATACTAGAGTCAAGGCTTTGTGTCATTGTCTTGGTACTTATCAATTGAAGATCTAGAAGAAGAATTTTGATCGGGTTTTTCTCTCAGGAGGTGAGAGGTTTTGGCCTTGGCTAAGAATCCTACATACTGTGTCACTTGTCTTCTATTGTGCATATTGGTAATTTTCTTGATGAAGGGAACACATTAATAAGATAACAAAGAAAATATCATAAGCTAAGAAGTAAAAGTATATCACAATAAATTATCAAGGCCCCAAGGGACCCCAAGCTATTAGATGGATCCAGATATTAACAACTCAACCCACAACCTCTAGGGATCTAGAGCCAATCCCCTTCTCCTCTCCTTTGTTTAGCGCTGCATGCTGGAAGCTCTTGCTAAATCTTCCCCTCGATACCACTCTTCACTCATCTCTGTATCTCCCCCTCTTATCTGAATGTATCTATTCCCCCGTATCTCCTCCTGCCTCTAGCTTTTGTTAGCCTCTCCCTTGTTCACAATAATTGTTACATCCTTGCTGGCATACAATGCACAATCCCTCCATAAAATTCTTGTCATTTTTCTTGTGGTTGCTTCTCAAGAAACATGGACCTGCATACTTCCTCTTACAACTCATTTAATTTAAAGATCTCCTTCATCAATTCAAGCACCAACCAACTTTTAATGATTTTCCTACATTTTAGGTTTCTTCTCTGCACAAGAAACCATAACATCCTAAGCAAGCGACCTCCTCCCCACCTCTGAAATTCTGTGTCCCTTGACTCAATCCCCTTATCTTGATTTCAAACATTGCAAAATATTTACAATACATTTACATTGTATCTTATACAAGAAATTTGGGTGGGAATGTCATGGTTTGAAACATGTTATCTAATATTCTTAAGTATATTATTAATGAAAATTCAAAAAAAAACCTATATTGAATAGTATTTTTTCATTAACCTGATTCATCATTCTGCAATTTTTCTATCAGGTTGTTACACTCATCTGCACTTATATTAGAAATAATCTTATCGACCTTCTTCATTTTGTGTCTCTGCATGATACACACCAACCAATACATATTATTTAAACTTACATATAGTTAAAACATATTAATTTTGTAAATAATTTACAAAGAACGTACATTCTCTATTTGTTTTAATGTGACATCATTGTGTTGATCAATATTTTTGTTACTTGACACCTTCTGAGACATTTTTTATCAATATATAACATGTATCATTCAATACAAAAGCCATTAAATATACTTTACAAATAAATAAAATAATTTTCACAAAAAAACTTTGGTAACTGGTGTGTTTATCTGAATAAATGCACCAGTGGGTATATCCCATTAAACACACTAGCCATTTAATTGTTCAACACTATCAAGGAAAATTAAATTTTGAAAATAATTTTAAATTATGATGGTGTGATTTGTAAGGTTAAACAAACTACAATGATTTAACTATGTTATTTGGAAGAGGTTCATTATTGCATTATATTACATTGAGAGCAACGATGAAAAAATTGGATAGAATCAACGTTGTTATACTATACCGATGTGTTGTATTACATAGGGCACACTAGTTTGTTATATGACATTTATATGACATAGGGAGCATCACGGAACATATAGTCATTTTCTAAAAAATAGAGAGGGACGACATGGTTTGGATCAAATTAAATAAGTGATTGCCCCGCTTTACATGTCAAATGCCCTATATATAGTAAGTAGACAAACATGTTAAGTCCGAAAGGCCTAAAATGAAAAACCATAATTGTGAAGTGGTAGAGTAAGTTAAAACCTAAAGTGAAATTTTGTAGGAAGCAACGGTTTAAGAAAAGTATTGAATTTTTTTTGTTTTTATTCTAATTAAATTTAAATAGAAACATAGATCGTAACAATTTTTACTTGTAAAATCTAGTAAATTTTTTATTATAGAGGGTTTTTAATTGTTTTTTTTTATAAATTGTGAATAAATTTAATAGAAATTGTAAAAAAAATCAACAATAAAATTCTATTTTTTTTCTATGCAAGGTTTTGAGTGAATCGCCATACCTTTCAAATTTTGATCTTTCTGCGGTTCCAAAATATTTTTGTACTCCATAGTACTACCAATATGTCTCTCTTGCAAATGATCTCTCTATTAATAAAACACTAACATAAATTGAAAAACTTTTTATTATTAAAATAAATAATAAAATTTAAGCTTTATACACTATGCATGGTTTTGAGGAATCACCATACCTTTCAGCTTTTAATCTTCTGAATAGTTCTATTCCTCCAAAGTATTTTTCTGATGCATAGTGATCTTGGCATGCCACTCTTGCAAATCACTAGCTTGAAATTTTGGATAAAATAATGAAATAGTGAATAAATTTTTACTATTTAAAATATTTTATGAAATTAGATTTCGAAAAATCAATTGTTGTTCGATTTTGAATTTTAAAAAGCGAAAAAAATAACACTTTAATTTTAAATTTCTCTGCACATTGGTGCATTTGATAGTCAAGTGCACCAACATTTCCGGGGCACCAAATTTTTTCAATGCACAAACATGATACTGTTTTGCTTTTCGAAATCCCAAAATGGTGTGATTAATTTTTTTAATGCAATGGTGTGGTTTCTATTTAAAATCATCTATGGTCTATTTTTTATAAGAGCATTGAGTTGGTTGAATTCTTTTTTTTTCTAAAATCTAGAAATAGTTATGTATCACTGCTATTTTTTTTTTTAAATGCATAGGTGCATTTTTGTACAAGAGAACCGATATGATAACATATTTTTTCCGAAATGTAGAAAACCAGTGTGGGTATTATTTGAACACCTCGATGCTGGTATTTTTTAAACACATTAGTGCACTCTGATCTAATAAGTGCACCGGTAGGGTTTAAAGGCTATGAATTATAGTAGTTCATAGTATACATTATAAGAGCACTGAGTTGCTTGAATTCATTTTTATTGTTTAAAATCCAGAAATAGGGGCATACGAGTGCTATTTTTTCTTCAAACACATCAATGTATTTTTGTACAACAACACCGATATGATAATATATTTGTTTCGAAATACCAAAAACCAATGCAGGTATTATTTAAACACCCCAGTGCTGGTATTATTAAAATACCCCTATGTGTTTTGTTATGATGAGTGCACCAGTCTAGTTTTAAAATTTCCAAATTTTTATTTTCCATAAAATACCACATTAATCTCAAATTATCCTTTTGGATACATCCACATGAATTATAGTAGTTCGTGGTATAAATTTTCCACATAAAGTCACCTTATTCTTGAAAACTGATTTGAAAACTATATTGAAATTCATATTGTGGTTATATGGTTCTCCAAATTAATTTTAGATAACCATAAAACTTTATTTCTAATTTTCCTCAAATGCATGGAAAAAATATCAATAATATCAAATGGTAAATTATTCAAATTCCAACTCGTTACATATTGTTGATCAAAGTCCTTCACAGATTTCTCCCTTTCCATCTCCAGTAAGTTCAAATTTTAATTATATTTTGATTATATAATTGAATTTATTTATTTTTAATCCATGTCAATTTGAATTAAAAAGTATCCAAATTTGCAGGATCTTGATTCATAATTGAGTTTAGATGCAAAAAATATTCCTCCATTTCAAAAATGGCAGAAGCTCTTATCAAGAGTAGCATATCACAAGTAGTTGGTAGATGAAAATGGGCAGCATCTTCACGCTGCCAATTGGAGCATGGCATCTTCTAGTCGTAATCCTAGATCAACGATGGTAATAATTGTATGGTATAATGTTAATTTCAATAAACCAATTGCATTGATGTGCTTACTAATATCATTGATATTGTACAATTGATGTTCAATATTTTTTAAAATTAGGATTCTACTGATGATGAGCAACCCACTACCATCTTTTGGTGCACCCCACTACAACATCAACTCGAGATAAGGTTGCATTAATATCAAGACTCAAAGAGCAAGCATGCAAGGTATGGCTGAATCAAACACCTATTCAAGTCCCACTACATACAGATTCACCAATTAGGAATGACTACAACAATAGTAGTTCTTCATCACAAGTTGGAAATGGAGGAAATCAAATAAAGGTTGGTATGTATGATTACTTATGGGATACAACTACCAAGGAGGAAATTTTATTAGATACACTCTAGAACGATGAGCTAGGGGATGATGCTCATATCAATGATACCTTATTCAAAATCCTGAAATATACTTCCACTACCCCTCTCTTTGGACCTAACGAAAAGTCAAAAGTATACTCCTTTGGGGACAATAATGTTGCTATACAACTTGAAAGCAAAGTTTGGCATGTCAAATGCATCCCTCTTGGCTATATTGAGGTAAGTCAATTGCATGATAATTCAAGTCCCTTATATTTGAGAAATCTTGTCAAACAATTAATGTGATTTAAAATGGTCAATTTTACAAATGTTAAATATTAACATTGTACAATTATATTCCATACCAACTTCAAGTTATTCAAAGATAAAGTTCTTTCGAGTGATAATGTATTTTTGGGTAACTGTGAAGAGGGAAAGTAGTTGTTGAAAATATGGGGTATTGAGTACATATCATATCATGCATGTATGAATGATTATATTCTATATAGAGGAGAATATGTAGACAAATATATATGTCTGAAATGTGGGCATGACTAAAAAAAACCATTAAATCACATGGTCCTCCTCATAAGATATTAAGGCACATGCCTATAATCCCAATGATTCAAAGGTTCTTTCATTGCAAAGAATTAACTATATTATAGGGATGGCATTCCTTACATACAGGTGAGGGAGGAGTTTTGTGAATCCCTACAAATCCAATAGCCATGAAGCATATAGAGGATACATGGCCTGAAAAATTCAAGGATGAAGTACAAAGTCTATGACTCAACATAGACATGGATGGCATCAACCCATATTCCCTCTAAAACACCAACTATTATGTTTGGCCTATAATTGTTATCAATAAAAATACCCCCCCATGGTTGTCCATGAAGAATCAACCTCTTATGTTGGCTCTCGTGGTCCATCATAGAAGACAAGTGAAGATTATAGATGTCTACTTACAACCATTGGTAGATGGATTGAAAGAATTATGGGAAGGGATACATGTGTATGATGTATCAAGGCCCATCACAATAGAGAGGATTTTTGTGTTGTATGGAATATGTGCTTACACCATACATGATTATCTAGGCTAAGGAGTTTTCCCTGTTCAGTTGCATCTTTTTTTATTTGTTTATATACATAACAATATTGTTTATATTTAATCTATTTTTTTACAATTTTTCTGATCTTCATGGTTGTTAACATGTTGGTTTGTATACAATAATTTTGTAGGTCTTATAACAAAAGGGTAGCATGGATGTAAATGTTGTGGACCTTCTCTGAAGGCTAGGTGGTCTGACCACCTACGAAATCTAGTGTATGACTGCTCCAGGGTATTCTTCCTACAAGAACACCCTTACAGAATAGCAACATCCACTTTCAATGGTAAACTAGAGAGAACCCAAAGACCTGCAATAATTACACTAGATGAATGACTTAGAGCCTATAAGAGAGAGAAGGAGAAGGAGTTTGAAAAAAATTTCGATTCAAATAGGGAGCCTATGTTCAATGATAAAAAAATTCTTCAACACCTATGTTGAGAAATTTCCCATTGGGATGAAAAGGAAATTTTTCTTTTATGAGCTCCCATATTTGGAGCATATTAAGATTGCCCACTTACTAGATCCCATGCATATATTTAAAAATGTTTCATCTTATTTATAGTGGCACATATCATCGAAAGAATGTGACACATTGGCTATTAGGAGAGATCTTATTTCTTCAAAAACTACAAAGAAACATTGGCCAAGACAAGAACTAGAGGAGATGTTGGTCCCTCTTGCTCTTTAAAAGAAGGTGATGCCCATAGATTTTAAAGAAATATGATCTTTATTTGGCAAAGGAATTTATAATGACTGTGAGGGCGCCTTCTTTATATGGGCTTTTACTATGACACTATTCACTATGGAAGACCATTTTTTGAGGTTGAAATCCATGACCATTTGAAAGTTCTAAGAGTACATGTGTCAAAAACATGATTTTATTATTATGTTTTATTTTTATGTAATGGGATACTTTATAATTAATTTTTGTATAATGTACTAGTTACTGTGTAGTGGCATTATCCTCTTGTTGTGTGTGGGTGTGTGAACCATGAATTCCCCCAAGACCTATGGCGTGCCATATCTAGATGACATGCATTTGTACGTTGGATCGCATCAAAGGAGATTCATATGGACATCATTCTATGTTGGAGTCAAGAGACGAAATTGTTTTTATGTTTGACTCAAGAACTGCCGACGAGTTTCATGGACTTGCAGGCTCATCTTCTAATTCACCTAGTAGATGAGTTTGAATTAGGTGTGGTGATTTCTTGTTGTTGGATGTTCTTCTTAGATAGGTACATGAATAAATTGAAAGGTTTTGATAGAAAAAGGGAAAAACTTAAGCGGTCTATGGAAGAGGGGTATGTACTGCATGCATCATTCTATTATGCTAATGGTACATCAAGCAGATCAAGAACACACCAGGTGCGATGATTTGGGACGATGAAAGGGATGAAGACAAAAGAGAAAGGTAGCTTCTTGAAACAAATGGAAGAAGTGCATTATAAAGAGTAAGCATGTGCTTATCATTTTTTAAATTACTACATAGTAACTATTCACATTGAACTTCATGTTAATGCATATTTTGATCACATAGAGACATACACACACACACACACACACACACACACACACACACACACACATATATAGGTTTGATTTCATCAATGAACTCTAAAATTGAAGCCATCAACAAATTCATTATTTATAATATGGAAGTGACACAACCGTGGGTCGCATTGTACGACTATAAGAGGAGGAAATGGGACAGTGATAGGAAATAATTCAAATATTTGAATGGTAAAATCATGCCTTACCTTGATCATTTAAAATAAAATATGTCAGTGACATGCCCTAATAGTTGGGTTGTTGATCAAGTCAGAGAAAAATATGGTGCATCTAGTCCTTACCTATGTGCTGAAGGGGATGCACTAAACATAGGGATTGGGTGCAATAACTAGGTAATTATAATCTCTTTCTATGTATTTTAACTTCATATTGCACCTTTGAATTGTAACATCTATATTTATTTTATATTTTTTATTATGTTCAGATTATTAGACACATGACACTGTGATTTTTTCACTTTTTTATAATTGCATTTTTTCCCATCTATGTGGGTATATGGACATCATATTCACATAGAGGATTCCAATGATGGATGCATGACACAACACTGTGGAGTGGAAGTCAAGTTCTATCAATCTAGTCATGTTATCCACCATGATCAAAACCTAATGCAGTGGACGTTAAGTTACGTTGGAAAGATACAAGAGATCATTCAAGTGGACTTCTCTTCATTCCAATCTATTATTTTTCGGTTCAAGTGGTGCAACACCGTTGATCGGAATAATGTAAAGGAAGATTACGATAATGGGTTGATATCTATTAACTCTAGAAAGATGTGGCATGAAGCTACGGAGCCTTATGTTTTCCCAAAACACTGCAACCAGGTGTTTTTTACCTAGATGTGTTGGCTAGGGATTGGTGGTTTCTATTAAGATGTGACGCTAGATCAAAACATATTTTTGAAAAGAACAGTGTTATCATCCCAAGAGAGGAAAATAATCAGGGTGATGACAATGGTGAGTGATATGTACTTGTGTGATTTCATCATGTATACTATTGTTTTATGTTTTTGTTTTCTTTATTTTACTAATTATATTGTTTTTTATTCTTCTTGTTGGGATTTTATAATATAATTGGTAAGATTCACAAAGGGTTTTACAACTTTTTTTGTAGTGGAAACATTTTTACACTTAAGACTAAATATTTCCAATTATGTACAATATCTATGATAATAAGGATTGAAGGTGAAAACCCTTCTCAAATAGGAAAATGTGAACAAAATACTGAATTTAGAAATAACATTGAATATTTAGTCTCGATTTAGATACTTATTAATTTATTAATCAATTCACTGAAAGGAGGTCTTATTAATGTATAAAATGTTGATTACATCTTTTTATGGGCCATAAGAGAAAAAAATGGGCTTACATGGTTGCATGAGAGGTTTTTATTTTTCTTCATGGACAATGGAATAGTTTTGACTTTTCTTTTAAATGATAATTATAAATAAAAGTTGAATTAATAAATATTTTATGGATAAAAATTAAATGATAAATAATGTGATGGTAATCAAGAGGCATTTGTTTAACTTTCAAATAGACCTGGTGATGCATTTTTATTTCCTATTTAGATTATGTAAAATAAATATCTATTTTTATGTATTTATAAGTAAATTATTTAAAATAGAGATATCTTTATAAGTTCAGCAATAGTAAGTGATAAGGATACATAATAAGGTATTGTGTGTGATATATTATTAAAATCTATCCTTCCCAGAATGATTGTTGAAGGTCAAGATCCCAAGCCATATACATCATGTCACTGAAAGTCACAAACCTAAGCCATATACATCATGCCGTCGTTTGAAAGGTATCAAATGTACGATACAATATTGGCGTCAAAGGCACACCTGTAACTTTTCACATTGTTTGGTGTGTGACCAATAAGATCCATGAAGCCCTAATTTAATATGTTTTCTTTGTACAATCATCTTTCCATTTCACTCTTATTTTACCATTTTAACAGAAAACATTTAAAAAGTATAAGCTTTTCACAGTTCCATTTCTGAAATCCATGGCGTTATGGAGGTTTGTAGCATGGTCCTTTGAGATCCAGGTAAGACACGTGGAGTGTGTATTATAGGACAACAATTAGGTGTTCTCCCTCTCTCTGGCCTCCCATGGTTGGACCATATTGTATGGGTTCACCATTTTCTCCTGCTCCTATTGTTGCTCCCTCTATTGACATATCTACTACATGATTGACATATAAAATACATCAACCTCATACATAAAATACAATTTTTTTATTAAATGAAAAATGTATTTATTAATATGGAAACATAAGTTTAAATTAAAAAAAAACCACCGATGCGCCCAAAACATAGTTATGTGATGGCTTTGGTGCAGTTTAGAACACAACCGCACATACAATAATGCACATATACATATGACACACCATTATTGGTTCACAAATTTAAATTTTCATCGCAGTGCGTCACACTTATGCATGTGTGCATGTATAATCTATTCACACTAGTACATAATGTTTAGTTTATCGAACGCACTAAGAAAAAGCTATATTCTTTAATATTATTTTTGCGGTGTGTTTGGTAAATATTGGGCGTAACCTAAAACTTTTACACACCAACATACAATTTACAGCTATGCCAGTGCGGTATCATCTACGAAATGCACCGCAATAGTAGTAATGTGTTATGCTCATGTATTGAACATATCAAGTGCACCAGATTTGTGATGGTGATTAAGAAGAATTTGTTTGACTTTCAACTAGACTTAGTGATGCATTTATAAGTAAAATACTTAAAGTATACATGTCTTTATTATGGTGAACATGGTGTAATATTAACTAGGAGAAATGTAAAAACATGAATTTTAATGAAGTATGTGGCAAAAATAATATTTTTTGAGTTGTTCATTAAGAAATAGTCAAATATATTATTTGTCAAAAGCCTAAATCTAATATAGTATTAATTTTTTATTATTTAATAATGGCATAAGTGTCCTTAGACATGTAATTTTATTAATCAGAAAAAAATAATTACATATTTGATTTTGCAAGAGTTTACACCCAAACAACCAAACACTCTTGCAATGAGCTATTTATAAGCTCAATGTCCTAACTACCTCTAATTATGGATCACTTATTAAATTAGAAGTGTCCATTTACAATAAATGCTATTCAAAACAACTAGCTAACAAATCTCCTAAAATAGAGCCTAAGATACGACACATTTGGAGAGTCATATCTTGTTACAACAATATACTAATTCTAAATGTCTCCGTTAGATAATTAAATATTCTAGAATAATAATTATTAATTTAATACATTAAATTAATAATTATTTTATTCCAACTTTATAACCTATGATAATATTGTATTTTTAGATCATCTAACATTCCTCCCTATGATCTAAAGATACATTATAACAGATACCAAGTTCATCCCTGAACTTAGTAAATTTTATTCTGCCAAGTGGTTTTGTGAAAATGTCGGAGATCTGATCTTCATAAGGACAATAAACTGGCTTGAGGACATCTTTGGCAATGCGAGATCTAATATGATGATACTTGGTGTCCACATGCTTTGTCTTTGAAGGAAAAACTGGGTTCTTGGCAAGTTTGATGGCTGACTAGCTATCAATGAATAATGATGTATCTTCTGCCTGAGAAATGCCCAAGTCCTACAAAATTTTGTTCAACCAAACAATTTCACATGTTGCTTCCCATGCTAAAATGCACTCTGCTTCTACTAAAGAAGTGGCCACTGTAGCTTGTTTCTTACAACTCCAAGATACTGTTGCTAACCCCATGTTCATTAAATAACCTGATGTTGATGCTCAATCATCAATACTTCCAGCAAAGTCAGTATCGGAATATGCACCAAGTACAAAGTTTTTAGTCTTTGTGTAAAGAAGACCAAAATCTTTTGCTCCTTGGATATTCGAAGAATTCTTTTGGCTGCATTCCAGTGGATGTCTCGTGGTTCCTACATAAAACGTGAAAGAATATTGACTGCATAAGATAGATCAAGGGAAGTATTTGTCAAATAAATCAAGCTGCCAATCAACTATCTGTAAGTAGTACTATCCACCTTTCCCCCCGACTTCAAATTTTGAAAGTTTTGAGTTTTGCTCCATGGGGGTAAGAACGAGCTTGCAATCCTCCATGCCAAATTGTTGAAGAACCTCTGTTGCATACTTACTCTAAGAAATGGAAATATGATGTGGAGATTGGAAGACTACAACTCCAAGCTAGTAGTGAAGTAATCCCAAATCTATCATCTTAAAACCTGCATATAACTCCTTTTTCACCTGTGCAATATGATCATCATCGTTACTAGTCATGATCAAATCATCTACATACATAACAAGAATTACCAGATATTTTCCCTGATGTTGCACATACAAAGTATCTTTAGACTCACTTCATTGAAAACCAACTTTCTTAAGGTATTCATCCATCTTTTCATACCAAGCTCGGGGAGCTTGTTCTAATCCATATAAAGCCTTGACCAATTTGAAGACTTTATGTTCTTGTCCTTCAATTTCAAAACTTGGCGATTGTGTCATATACATTTCCTCCTATAAATCCTCATTGAGAAAAGCACATTTCACATCCATTTGATGAACTTTCCATCCTTTATGAGTAGCCAATGCAAGTGTTAATCTGATGGTGTTCCATTTAGCTGTAGGTGCAAACGTTTCCTCATAATCAATGTCGTCCTACTGCACAAAACCTTTTGTGACAAGTTGTGCTTTATACTTTTCAAGTTCTCCCTTTTGATTATACTTAATTCTATAAACCCATTTGCATCCTATGGGTTTAAAATTTGATGGACAATCAACAAGTTTCTAAGTGTTGTTATCAATTACTGCTTGATATTCTTCAACCATAGCCTGTTTCCATTCTTTATGTTTTACTACTTCTTTGTATGTGGAAGGTTCAGTAAAATCATTTTCTATCAAGGCAAAGTTGCCTTCACTTCTTTGTGACCTTTTGGTGCCTATTTTATTCTACTCATTAGGCTTGACATCTTTCAAAAGTTGAACTGCCCATTTCGGTAGTTGGTGCTCACTTGTTTTCGATTCTGAAAAGTCTCCATCATTGTAAAGAGGATTAATATAAACTGATGTTCATCATTCAAGTGAAGAGTTTGGAGAATCACTGTCAGAAGAACTGCTACTGCTTGGACATGCGGATGAACTGCTAGAAGACCTAGATGATGTTGTTGAAGTAGATGGACTGGATGACTCATCTTCAGAGGAAGGAAAATCAATTTCATACCAATTTGGTGAAGTTGGTCGAGTTTGCATTTTTCCTTTTCTTTTACTTCCCTTAGTTTCTAACTTTTGAAGAAGACTTTTGATTTATTCAGCACTCTTACTTTCTGTTTCATCAAAGATTACATCCCTACTCACAATAAATTTTCCATTGGTCAAAAGATGATACCCTTTCTTCTCATCAAAATAGCCAATCATTGGGCATTTTAAACTTCTTGAGTCAAGCTTAGTTCGTTTTTATTTCGGAACTAAGGCATAACATACTGATCCAAAAACTCGAAGATGTTTAACTCGAGGTTTGAAACCAAACCAAGCTTCATAAGGTGTGATTTCGTCTAAAGAAGCAGTTGGAGATTTGTTTCTTAAGTAGATAGTTGTATTGCTTCTACCCAATATGTTGGACTTAACCTCTTGAAAGTTAACATGGATCTTGCCATTCCTAACAAGGTGTGATTCATTCTTTCAACTACTCCATTTTCTTGTGGAGTGTAAACATTAGTAAGATGTCATCTTATGCCAGTTTCACTGCATTAATTTTTGAATTCATTTGAAGTGAATTCTCCCCCATTATCTATCCTGAGAGTACCTATCTTTTCTTTGACTTCATTTTCAACAAGTTGGCGAAAAATTTTAAACTTATCAAATGCTTCTGAATTGTTCTTCAAGAAGTAAACCCAAGTCATTCTCTTGAAATCATCAATGAATAGTAAAAATTATTTTCAACCACCAAAGGAAGTTTGTAGTGGTCCAAAAACATCACTTTGAACTAGTTGTAGCCACATGTTTGCATGCCAGGAACTTGTTGGAAAAAATTCTCAACTTTGTTTTCCATAAATGAAAGCTTCACATTTTGCATTTTCCTTTTTGAAAGTTGGCAGTCCCTTAACCATCCCTTGTTTTTGCAATTGAGAAAGACTCTCAAAATTCAAATGTCCGTATCTTACATGCCATAGTCTTACAGGTGAAATACTTGTAGTCACTGCCCCTGCAAAATCAGAATGCCTTGGAATAACGGTCCCTTTCATTCGTAACAGTTTTCCATCTTCATAGCCTGTCATGAGAGTTTTCAAGCTCTATTTGACTGAATTAATCTTGACTAAACCATATTTCATAATCACTTGATGTCCTGCTTGTTGAATCGTGACTAAAGAGAGCAAATTTTTCTTAATAGTTGGTACGTATAATACATTGGAAATCATTTTTTTTCCAATGCCAAGGAGAAAAACTTTAACTGCTCCTTTTCCTTAAGGAGTATGATTTGTATCGTGTGCAAGAAAAATGGAATTAACTTGGCAATCTTGAAAATTCCAAAAAAAATCACATCGACAAGTCATGTGTTGAGTTGCCCCTAAATCCAAGATCCATGCATCTTCATAGTCACTTCTAAGATGGGATGAAAGTTGTAATGTCGGCGAGGAAGTAAAAACATATTCTGAGTTATCATCATCTTGATCATTTGCAAATTGAGTTGAGTGTTGATGAAACTTGGGAATTTTATTAAGAGAAGTTCGACAATATTCAGCATAATGGACAACTTTGTTACATCTTCGACACACAATTTGACTTAAGTCTCTTCCTATTCCTGAAGATTTTCCTCTGCCTCTACTTTGACTTCTATTTGGAGATTGTCCTCTACCTTGATTATTATTTCCTTGTCCTTGAAGATTTCCTCTTCCTTGGTTGTTTCCTCTACCTTGAAAATTAATCCTTCCTGAACTGTTGCCTCTATTAAAGTTGTTTCCTCTGTTTTGCCTTTGACCTTGACTTTGTACATTATGTGCTGCTTGATTCTAATTGAAATTCCCTGCCTCTGCCTCGAGAACTGCCTTCCGATGATTTACTAGTGCTGGCCTCTGTGAAAAAAACATCTTCACAAACTCTCTTCTTCTTCCCAAAGGTTTTATCATGTTTGGTCAACATTCTGCGGAGCTCATCAAACTTTAGTTTCTCTAATTTCCCAGTTAACTGTAGAGTCTCCAAAAAATGCATGTAGGAAGAACGAAGTCCAACAATTACAATTGTGACCATAAAGCTATCATCTATTGTTGGAAAACTAGCATTAATGATTTCCTGACTAATATTCTTAAGTCTTGAGATATATTCAAGAGCATCTCCTCCTTCAATTAGTTTTTGTTGCAAAAATTTTAATTGTAGATCAGCTTTCTTGATTCAGGCTGAGTATCAAAGAGGTCTTTAAAAGTTTTCAAAGCAGACCATGCATCTGTAGCATTTTCTATATGGACATACATTTCATCATTGATAGAAGATTTAATAAGAGCTAAGGCTTTGGCATTCTTAACTTCCCATTTTGTTAGTGCAGCTGCATCTGTGGGTTTATTTGGCTTAATATCACAATCACATATACCCTGCCATAATTCATTGTAAATGAGAGTGATTTCGATGAGGTGTGCCATGTTTTATAGGATTTTGTATCTTCAAGTTTGTCGGAGTCAGAGAACAAATTAGTTAACTTGGACATTTTAGTGTTGAAGCTTTGCACCAAGAATCAGAACAAAATTGTCAAGATGGGCAACACAACATGCAACACACAACGCAATAAAAAACGATCTATCAGGGCTTGGTCTTGACCCTCATATAGTTGTTGAAGCAAGAGAAAAATGACTGAGCTTTGCACTTGGCTCTAGTCAATTTTTCAAATATTTACAAGGTAACTTTCAAAATTTGACTGTTACAATGATGCTCTTGCAAAACTTGGTAAAAAAAGTTACTCCCCTAAAGTAAAATTACTTTGAGTTACAATGTCACACTTATCCCTCCAAATAAAAAATTACAAATAAAATCTCCTTATTACTCAAAAAAACAATAAATTCCCCAAAATTCTAAAACGCACAAGATCTCTCCAAAATAAAAATAAAAAAATTACAAAATACAGAATCTCCTTATTACTCCAAGAATTACAAAATTTTGCCACTTCACAGAACTTAAAACTGATCCTTTTGAACCTTCACCTAGAAATGTGTGTTGTCTCTCACAAAAAAAAATATGTTTTTCTACTTAAGCGGTGCTACCAAGCTTCCACTCTTCAAAGAACAATGTTGTTGCTTCACGCTGGCTTCATGCTGGGTGATTCACTCTGGCTTTATGCTGAGTGCTTCACTCTAGCTTCATGTTGAGTGCTTCACACTGGGGAAGTTGACTTTGAGAGTAGCTTCATATTACTTTACAAGCATGAAAGTTCCACTGATGGTCAATACGTTCTCAACAAAAATGATAGAGAATTATACAGAAAAACGCAATCCAAGGCAAGCAAAAATGCCATGAAGCTTATTATCTGAAAATGAGACAAGTGAGATACAATTGGTGTCGTTTATATATACTCAACCCTCTTTTGTGCCAACCAATGAAGTGCCTTAATCAACAACAAAATTGTCACCATTACCGAAAAAGTGATAGAGAACTCGTCGCGGAAAATAGTAATTGCAAACAAAGTCTCCATAACCTCTTGCCATGAATACTCATTTAACTTGGAATAGGATTTATAGACACTGGGAACAAATTTTTTTTATTTTCAACAACAATTTTTCTTTCAATATTGTACGAATAATACTAAAATTTTAGGCTTTCGTGACTTTCAAGATTACAACAGATAGATTCGAAAATAAAAACAGTGGCTTATCCAAGGAACCAATAAGAGTAGAAGAATTTTGGAAGTTTAGATCGACGATTTGAAGAGTTGCAAAAGAACATAGAAATGGTGAAGGAAGGCATCAACATTGCTAAAGATGTGGCTGATCTGATCAGGAAAACCCCAATGGTATACCTTAACAAAGCCGTAGTTGGTTGTGTCAACAAAATCGTTGTAAAGCTTGAGATTATGGACCCTACGAGTGGCAATACAAGAATAGGCCTTGCATTTATTGCCGCTGTAAAGGGGTATAGACTTATTCTTACTATGTCATCTTCTATGAGTATAGAGTGTAGGGTCTTACTACGAGCTTTTGGAGTTGAATTGGTGCAAGGCATTATCTGGTGCAGGGGCTACGATTACTGATGCAGGGCGTTATCTAAAGATGAAAAGGTAGCAGAGGGAGGGATGGCAGTTTCTTGGATTCTATTGTTTTTAAAAATCTAAAAACAATAAAATAATAAAATTTCTTTTCTTTTGAACAAATAACTAGACAAATTCCATACCAATTTGTTGCACAAAAAATTATCAGCTTGACATTCTGCAATTTGTGTGAGTCCATTACCACTCATAATTTCTTCCTTTGCAAGTCTTAAGCCTTAGTTCCTGATATCAAGCCTTGAAAATAGGAGAAAGCCCTCAAAAGTCTCTAAAAATCTAGTTCTGCACTTTCTATTAGCATTACCTGCGGTCCCGTGCCCAATGGTCATGTCCCCTACGCACCTGACCACTTTGTTTCTGTGTTATGGGTGAGGACCCCTGTAAAAGTCAAAAAGGCGCAAGTATATTCTTAAAAACTCACTTTGAGTCATTTCTAAAAGCTTCTGGAAGGAATCTTGAGGTGGCAAGTTTTCTCCCTTAAGGTTCATGCATCCCATACCTTAAGGATATAACCCCTTGATGTGAGGAGCTTATCCCTTTGAAGGAGGACTCTATCCCTTCATAGGTGGACCTATAACCTCCTTCCTCTGCACTATAAAATGAAGCATTGGATTGGTTACTAGGGAGGTTGAAAGATGAATATTTTTGAGGTGAAATGTTGTTGGAACTTAGTCTTCCTAATTGAGCTTTTGTGAGGAGAGATTACATACCTCTTTGATCTCATTTGGAAGAGTGTAAGGCTTGTCAAAGTAAAGAAGATTCCTGTTTCGGACCTTGGGAAGAGCTTGTTCAACATGAAGGCTAAAAAGGTTGTAAGGTTCTTCTACTTCAAAGTTAATACAAACAATCTTGTTTTTCTCAATAAGTTGTGTTTTATGGTTTATTTAATGGATTCATTGATCACCATAACAAACATGATTTATGATATTAGCTATGTAGGTGTTATTTGATGTGTGCTTGTTTGTGATTGCAGGTTCTCAAAAGGAAACTCTTTCGGACGGTTGAAGGATGGCTGCTACAAACTAGCGTTGGACTTAAGGTAGGGTCTAAACACGTCTATAATTTTTGTTTATCGATTGCATATGTTTAGAGAAAGATATATTTGCTTCTCCTCCTTGTTGCTAGATATCTTTTGATACTAGGGAGATCGGCCTTGTCTTCAAGATCTATTTATCTGGCCAACAAATTGGCAACTCCACTGGGAAACTGAATTTGGTTTTTGGTTTTCCTTTGTCTTTGACTTGAGAAGCTTGTTCTCATTTCTGGTTTTTGCTTGATGTGTGTAGGATTGAGTAGTTTTTAGGATTTGGATTATTTTTGTTTTTTTCAAAGTTTTCAGAGGATTGCACTTTCTTTTTACAGAGAGTGCGGCATCTCCGTAGTTTTCCTTTTGTACACAGAGTAGTACCGCATCTGGTTCTTCTGGAAGCCTACGGACACTGTGAAATTTTTGAAAAACCTAAAATGTTTTCTTCCTGTTAAGTTTATGTTTCATTTACGGCTTTTAGTGTCTACCCAAATCTGCATGTGTTCTATCAAAAATCTGTTATGAGTAAGTTCCATTGGTGTTTTTGTTTTATATGATTTTCTAGAAGTTTTGCATGCCTGGAGTGGTTTTCACTTGGTCTCTGTAGTGACTCAAAGATCAGAAGCCTAGCAAATCTTAGATTACCCTTGTGTCTCTTGTCTTCTTGATGAGTCTGACTGGTTTGTGAAATCTGTCCTTGGTGAGAAATAGATTTCATTTTCTCTTTGCAAATCTTTGAACGAACTTGGTTATAAGTTTTGAATTTCATTTTTATAAAAGAAAACATATTTGGATGTTTTTTGATTGATTTGTTATTCTGAATGAATTAATCCTTAGTTTACTGAATAACTAAGACGTCCTCAAAAAGAATTGAAGCTTTTATAAATTAGGTTTTTAGAAGTTTTTAGATTTCAAAATTAGTTTTTGTAGTTCTTAGTGTTTTCTAGAAATTTTAGAATCTCTTTTGAAAGAATTTGTTTTTTGTAGTTTTGAGTGTTGAAAAAAGGAAAGGGATTTATTGTGAGCATAATTAGTAGTCTCGTTTTGAGTTCTTATTGAAAAAGACAAAAATATTTTCTTTTCATTTACATATTGAAAGAAAGATTTGTTTTTAAAAGTATTGCATTCTCGAACTCTTTTGTTTAGCTAGAAATTCATTGAAAGAAAAACGGATTGTTTATCATTCTAGGTGCATTTTTTAGTGTTTTTGGAGTCGATTCTTCACACCATCAAAGTTTCATTTCCATACTTATTGACTTAAAGAACAACCCATAAAAGTAATGCTTAATTAAAATTGATCTAGCAATATTTTTTATTTCTAGGGCTCTTATCACCAATATAGCTTAGGATAGTATCTTGGAGTAGGGAGTAATTAACTCTCCAAGATAGTTAAAACAAACAAGTAGCTATATCTTGTGGTAGGAAATAAATCCAATTTTAATTGATATAATCTGGGAAGCTTCTCCTAAAGGAGTCAATCACAATATCATGTCCGAACCTTTCAGACATTCAAGTCCGTTTCACTGAGAAAGATAGAAGATTTGCACGTATTATAAATGGTAAACCTCGGATTAACCATGGTTGAGGAGCCTGGGGTCACTTGTTGGTAAACCTTAGATTGATCATGTTGTGGAGCCTTCAAGGGGATTGAGCTTTATTACTCTACCCTTGCATGTAGATCGGATCGTAGACTGTTCCCCCAGTTGTATTTGTTGTTGTTGGTAACCTTAGTATCCATAAACTTAAGATTATTTCCTAAGGTGAAGGTGAAGGATGGGTCTCACTGTACCTGGAGCAGATGTCGACTAGACTCACTTGGACTCTCTAGGGGGGTCTCTTCACTCGAGATGGTTTTTTGAAGAAACTTGTGCTAGTCTGTTTCATTAAGCAGGTTGTCGGGGTAACTGTTCCAACTGCCCTTTCTGTATTATATTCTATGACAATGGATTTCATCACCAACTAGTGTTTTTAGTATGGGAAGTTACTGTTTGTGTGTGGTTTGAACTCATAGATTTTTTTTAGGTGTGTGATTCAATTGCTTGTTTCTTTAGAGACTTTAGGTGGTTTTATTGAAAATTTTCTTTGTTTTTTTTTTCTTGGAAAATGCTAATTCTATTAACTATAAAATAAAGTACAAATACAAGGGTGCGAGGCCTCGGGAATCATCCTCCGAGAGCACCGAGAACAACAGAAACTGTCCCTTATGAGGGAAAACCAGATACATAAGCAAGAGAGCAGATATAGCCACCAGTAGTTAACCAAGAAAATGTGAAGAAGAGGTGATAACCATTTTTCTAGAGAACATGACCAGAGAAAGAGACCATGACCTTGTTCAAAATTCCAAAAGATCTTTACATTGCTACACATTGTGGAGAAAAATAAGGCAGCCTGTCTGAAGAGGCCGAACTAGAGCTGCGTCCAAAACCGCCTAAGCTTGAACATATTAGTCATCCACAGAACCAAAAAGGGATGGGTCTAGATGGCCTCAAAATGCTACATCCTCATTCTGAGGTTCCTCCACCACCGTACAGGCGCTAACCTCCCCTGCATCCTCATGCCCAACATTTTCACCGTCTGGGTCCCTCATCAGGGGATACGTGTCACTATCATTCTCTTCCCACATCCTCGAGACAGTGGTTTCCGGAGGCCGAGAGGCGCTGGGAGCATCGACCCTGTCAAGCCTCTCCCCCTGACCTTTCTCCTGAATTCCCCTTGCAGTAACTTGTCTGTTACTTTCACTGCTGGATTCTCTGAAAGCTTCCTGAGGAGGCTCAGACATCAAACGCACCCGAATTGGAGGTGGAGCTTCTTCTTTGGAGAAGAGAATGGTGATATTGGTTGTGATTACAGGTCTATTTAGATTGCTCTGAAAAATGAAATGAGTAGTTTGAAACCCATGATACGAGGTTGGATTGCATGCAGGATTCACAGAGCGGGTTACCTGCTGTCTTCCACTCCTTCCTCTACTTCCCCCGAAACGACTCCTCATTCTGTGGCACACCATGATGAGGAGAGTCAGGAGAGGCCGATACAGCAGAGTAATTAAACAATCCAGGAAACCGGAGGCAAAACAGAGAGAGAGGTTACACGGCACTGGAAACGACTTAGGACACGAACAGCAGGCCTGTAAATGCGAGGACAGCGACGCAGGAAGAATAGTAGGGGAAATTGAGAGCTAACCAAATTTTCTAGAGACCAGTCTGCTATCGAAACGTTGAACTATCCCAAGCCAGAGATAAACAAGGAACAAAATGCACATAGAAAACTCACCTATGTGTGCAGAGAATAGCCTGCCCCACATACCCACATCTGGCTTCAGCCAGAGACACAATGGTGGGTTGCTTGCAGTGGTAAGGAAATCCTTTAATGCCATGGTGAAAATAACCAGAGCCATACCTTGGACGGGACGAGCAGTAAATGCAGATAGCATGCCAAATATTTGGCACTGCAAATTATCCCTCAAGAACCGAGTGAGCTGCTGGAATGTCACTCTCATAAACCAAATGAGTTTCTGGAGAGTTGCGCTGGTCTGTAGCTGGCAGTACCAAGCGTTACCATCTGTCCCGTAGATCATTAAATCACATTGATTTCACCCGCATCCGAGTGAAAATTTTCTTTGTTTGCGTGTGAGTAATTAAATATTTAATCGTGACTGGATTATCGAGACAATCTTGTAGGATTTGGGGGCAACCTCCTGAGCATACACCAAGCCAGCTTGAAGGGCTATGAGCTCTTGTATCACCTAGTGACAGTAGGGTTGGGTCACTAGAAGCCGGACAATCATCCTTAATTGTTCATCTTGACTATCAAGTACAGACAACAGAGTATATTTCTGAGCCAATTTCACTTTCCAAAGTTACTGGTAGTATTTCTCCTACCAGTAGATTAGCTGAAGAACCTAAAATTTATGAGCCTGAAACTGAACCTACTTCTACTCTATCTTTAGGATTTGCTTCTCCAACTTCTAGTGGTGTTGGTTCACCCAGGGTAGGAAATATAATTACCCAAAAGAATCGTTAATCATTTCTATTGAAGAACTTGTTAGTCCGGAAGAAGACATAATTCTTCCTAAAAATAAACCAACTTTAGAACTTAGGGAGCGTGAATCAATTTTCTATAGTCCTTTTAGGAGTGACGCTTGGTACGTATCATTGAAAAATTCTTTAGAAAACTCGAGTCTTATTTTTTCACCACCTCGAATTCCTTTTCATCCTACACGCAGAGGCTATTATCCTCCTTTGAATATGTCGATATAGTCATCTATGTTTTCTCAAACACTGAAAACATTTTTATATGGTGGTCCTTCTGTTCCTTCGGGGTACCATTCACTCACTAGTACTTTTTCAGGAGCATCTCCTCAACCCATCGGACATGAGATATCAACTGGTAATAATGAAACTCAACCATTGAGCGCAGAAGAAATACTTATGATATCTAGTAGTATTCCAAATCCAAAACCTCAAGGTAGTCAATTACCGCCTCGAAGGCAACCCCAAGGTAGTCAATTACCGCTTGGAGGGCAACCTCAAGGTAGTCAGTTATGACTTGGGGAGCAACCTCAAGGTAGTCAATTACCACCTGGGGGGCAACCTCAAGGTATTCAATTACTGGCTGGGGGGCAACCTCAAGGACAGTACATACCTTCGGGGCAGTATATACCTCAAGGTCAATCCCAGACTCAGTGCATACCTCAAGGTCAACCCCAGTATCAATATATACCTCAAGGTCAACCCCAGTTTTAGTACGTGCCTTAAGGTTATCAACATCAAGGTTGGTACCCAATTCAAGGTTTCCAACCACCTTCTAGCCAACCATTTGTACAAGGAGATGGAAATTTACAGCTTAATCATAAGCACTACACTCAACCCGATTATGGTCCTCCATATGCACAACCTTTTATGGGTCCATACCCTGGAATGAATATGATGTGGGATCCATCTCAAATTCAACAGACCATACAACCAAATGTGCAGTTATCAAGTCAACCTGGACAACCTTTGGTTGCTGGTCCAACCCAACAACCTATCCAACCTACTGTTCAAACTTCTGCACCTGGTTCAGTTCAGTAGTCTGGGCCTAGTTCACCTCAGACTCCGCCTCAAGCTACTGTTGCAACTACTATAGCCTCTGTTCAATCCACACCTATTTCTGAAGTATCGATAGCTCCAGTTTCTACTGTTCTTGTATCAGTGCAAACTCCTCAAGCCTCTTTACCACAGTCAGGACCTACGGTTTAGACTTCGGTTTAGATTCCTGTAGGACAACCTGGTCCAAGTACAGTTGTCACAAGTCAGCCACAATTCACTTATCAATTGTACCAGGGATAGTACCAATTCAGTCCTACTGTACAAAACCCACTCTATCAGTATCAACCGTACCCTAGCTATACTTATCAATAGCCTCAACAACCCCAGTTTGGTCCGGTTAATCCTGGTTTTCCGGGAGGTTATAATATTCCTAATGCAAATCCAATTCCAGGTTATCCTGGATATCCCCCTCTTGGGGCTGGTCTTGTTACCCAAGGTTTTCGAGACCTTAACTATCAGTTACCTTTTATTGCAACTTTGTATTTACTTGATTTGTCGTGCCTTAAAAACGATCCGATTTGCTATCTTTCGTATTGGCCTCCAATGCCTAATAAGTTTCCCAGTGATATCCTGAAGTTTTAAGGTAAGTTAGGAGAAGATCCATCAAATCATGTGATGTATTATCACCTCTGGTGTGCATCTAATTCCATTATTGATGATTCAATTCGCTTACATCTTTTTCAACACACTCTGATTGGTCTTGCTGCCAAATGGTACATTAAGTTACCATGAGGCTCTTTTTATAATTTTAGTCTGTTAGCCACCTCTTTCTTAACTCATTTTCAGTTGCCTGTTAGATAGGACAATGGCACAAAATTATTAACTTCATTAAAATAATCCACGTCCACATATATTTTTCTGATCATATTCATGAATGGTGACGTAGAAGGTGTTTAGTGAAAGTTTTTATTCCGGATCAAATTTTGGTAGAATGGTTTGTAAAATCATTATTACCTAAAATCACTGAAGATGTAGCTAAGGCAGGAGTTGTTACTGAAGAGAAAGTAATTGCTCAGGCTCAGTACCTTGACCTCGTATATACGCAGTCAGGTACTTTACATGAAAAAATCCCCGGCCTTCTGAAACACAATCAAATAACTACAGCTCCTTCAGGGTCTCATGCCACTGATGGTATGATTGGTTTAGTTAGTACCAAAAATAAGAAGAAATCGTTGAAGAATTCTTCTCCTATTATAACTTTACCAAATTCCCCAACTGGAGACTCTTCCACTGAAATACCTGCCGATATCCATGTCGTAGAATCATCTACAGCCAATCAAAATCCGGTGGTAAAAAGAAGGGGAAAAAGAAAAATAAACAAAACTCAAAAGAGAAAACAGATAAAAATGAATCTATTGACGAGAAACGTAAACCTCGCTATCCCTGTCTCATTTTTTACGAGGAGCATTTTACAAGAGACTTCCCACATTGAGCAAAGGTTTCAAAAATCGTCAAAGGTTCTCAAACACCTGCTGTCTTAAAGGATCCTTTTCCTAATCAAGATAGTAAGAAGATCGGTTCTTCCTCAAATGCCTCAGAAGAACTCATTATGATGATGTCTCATGTCAGGATTGTGACACGATCACAAGATTATGGTAGTAAAAATCCTGTTGGTGGTAAAGAAGTAGAATCTTCTAATTCAAACCCATCAACTACAACTCCTCTTGGTTCTAATCTGCTACAGATTGAGAAACCTAACCCTGACTTAGTAATCAAACCGCCTGCTAAAGGTATACTTAGGAAATCAGCTTTCAATCCACATGCGAGAGCTGCTCAGAATTATAACATTGTTGAAGACTTAGTTATTTTCCCTTCAGCAATGTCATCTTTGGAGGTGCTGCAACCATGCCCAACACAACGTAAATTACTATTGTCTACTATAGGAGCTGTTGAAATTCAGGATTTAAGCCTAATAATATTCGATTTAGAGAATAGTACACCCTGCCTACCTCATCAAATGGCTTTCTAGATTCTAGTGTTAATAAAAAACGGACCTTGCTTTCGGACTGTGATTGATGAGAGAGCTTCTACGTGTATTATGGTGATCTAATGTTGGAGATCACTTGGTTCTCCTACACTCAATCAGTCTCCGACAATTCTAAAGGCGTTTGATTGCCGAGGGTTCCATCCTTTTGGAATTTTGCAGGATTTACCTATAGGGGTCGAAGGCAAAACCGTAAATCTAGATGTGGAAGTGGTTGATGCCCCACTAGATTACAACCTTCTCTTGGGTCGCAGTTTGTCTTACGCTATGAATGATATTGTTTCATCGGTCTTTCGGCTTATCAAGTTTCCTCATAATGTAAATATCGTTACGATAGACCAGTTGACTTATTTTTCATTTGACCCAGCCTCTCAATTGTCGAAAGAGAAGAACATCATCATAGGCGAAAGATTAGAGAGGCTCTTGAGATTATGAAACATCCACATAATCTCAACAGGGACAATGGCATTGAGATCAATGGTAGCTGGTTTCCCTTAACCAGAGAAATTAAGACCTCCAATGCTTTCTAGGTTTAGCTCTTAATAGGTAACTTTCTTCCCCTCCCTTCCTCTTAGGCTTATTTAGCAAGTCCTAGTTTCTTTTATTTCTACTGTTACTCCTAATAATCAACCTCAAAATATTAATAATTAATATTTGAATATATAATAATTAATAATCTTTTAAAATTATAAATAAATTAAATAGTCAAAAATTTATATTATGTACTATTATTATTAATTATGACTAGTAAATATTGGAATTATTATTATTACTATAATTATTAAAATAAATAAATATTATAATTATTAATTATTATAAATAAATTTCACCTTACTATTTTATTACTATTAATATTATTCACCAAAATTATTAGTATAATTAATTATATTAATTATTAGTATAAATTATTAAAAATAAATAAATAAATATTAATTGCTTTGATTATAAATTATTTATTTGATAAAATTATTAATTATTAATTTATTAATTATTAATTATTAAAGCAGCCGACCTTCTTTTTTTTTCCTTAAAACAAAACAAGCTCATCTCATAACTATTTAAATCTTGCAACTGAGTTCTTCTACTAACATTCAAAATAGTCTTGACGATGGATCCCTGTTGGGATTTGAAACGTTGATGGAAAAATGGTTTTTACTATGGGTTCTCTGATTTCTAAGTTACAAGATATTAAACACAGAGGTCTCAAATCCAAAAACAACTATCCCTTACAGGGATGTTGGGGTAGGTTTGATTAAATATTCTGGTTTACTAGGAACCTTTTCCTTCCCTCCTCCTAACATATCACCTTCTATTGCAACTATTCATATGATTTCATCGAACACTATTGCTTCTGATGATCTCTGGATTGTTCTGATTCTGAGGTGGAATCATTTGGTAGCGCAATGCCTTTGAGTCCCTTTGAAATTGCATATCAGGTTGTACATTTGTTTTCTGACTCTGATTCAACCGAAATTTATCTAATGAATGTGGTCCATGGGAAATCACTTTTGATATCAACCTCAGCTTCAACAACATTTTATGAGCTTGTTCATGCTGATAAGCAGATTCGTGAACTTTTTCCTGTTGATGATTTACCATGGGAAGATCTTCATCATCGATCTTTTTCTTTACCTAAGGTTGATCATTTTGAAAATGATTTTTCATCTATTTTTACTACTAACTATGTCAAAGAACCACAAAATCCATTGTAACATCCTGATTTTGAGTTAAATTTGGGAAATATCTCTCAAATGGTTCCTATTGACATTTCAGTTAAACTCAGAATTATTGAAAACATTCATATAGGTGCTTCCTGTACGGATGATGAAATCCAAACTTATAAAGCCCTATTTCAAGAATTCCGCGACGTGTTTTCCTGGTCGTATGAAGAAATGACAGGAATAGATCCATCAATTGTTGTCCATGAAATTAAAACTTACCCAGATGCTAAACCTGTCCGGCAACATTTGCGTCAGATACATCCGAGAAAAGCTGCTGCTATTAAAGCTGAAGTTGTGAAATTACTTCGTGCAGATTTCATTTATCTAATTCCTTTAACAGATTGGGCATCGAATATTGTTCCTGTTAACAAAAAGCAAGGAACGATAAGAATATGTATCGATTATAGGGATATTAATCAAGCTTGTTCTAAAGACAATTATCCAACCCCCTATATCAATCAAATTATTGATGATTGTGACGGTAGTAAAATGTTCTCCTTTATGGATGGTTTTTCTGGTTACAATCAAATCAACATACTCCCTGCTGATCAACCTAAAACAGCTTTCATTTGTCCATGGGGGACATTTTCTTATTGCAAATTACCTTTTGGATTGAAGAACGTTGGAGCAACATTTCAAAGGGCTATGTCTTACGCATTTCATGACATAAAGCACATTGTGCAACATTATCTCGATGATTTACCTGCCCATTCATTACGTAGAGCCGACCATCTCACTCATTTATGAGCAATCTTTATGAGATGTAGGCATTATTGAATTAGGCTGAATCCACACAAATGTGTATTTTGTGTAGAAACGGGTTGTTTATTGAGATTTGTTGTTTCAAAAGTCGGCATTTGTGTCGATCCCTTGAATGTTGAAGCTATCGTCAAATTGCCTCCTCCTTCGACTCTTCGCCAACTCCAAATTTTGCAAGGGAAAGCAAACTTTTTACGTCGTTTCATTCCTAACTATGCCGAGATAAAAAAATGTTTTACCAGGTTGTTGAAACAGAATACTCCATTCTTTTGGGATGAGATAGCTAACAAATCTTTTGATGCACTTAAACACACGTTAACCCATACACCGTTATTGCATCCTCCCAAATAAAACTAGGATTACTTTTTGTACCTTGTCGCTTCTCATTCCATGATTGGGATGGTTTTAGTTCAAGAAGATGAATTCAATAGTGAACATGTGATTTACTATCTTAGTCGAACTCTGAATCCAATTGAGCTTAAATATTCGCATGTGGAGAAATTTGCCTTGGCAACTATTCAAGTTGTCCAAAGATTTCATCACTACATCTTATTACGCAAAACCACAGTAATTTCTGACTGTAACCCTATGATGTATATTTTGACCAAACAATTGCTAGGGGGCAAGTATTCCAAATGGATAGTTATCTTGCAGCAATTTGACTTGGAATTTGAAAAATCCAAGGCAAAGAAATCTTTGGTTTTTACGGAACTAATGTGTGATTTCCCGCGTACTGATACTGAAACTATGGCGGAGGAACTCATTGTGGATGAATCCTTGTTTCTTATCAATACTCTGGATCCATGGTATGGAGATATTATTGTTTATCTCCAAACCTAATCTCTTCGGCCTGAAATCTCACGATCTCAATGACAGAAAATACGTTTCCAATCCCAGCAATACAATATTATTGGAGATACACTCTATTGTCCTGGGGCGGATTCTTTTTTCCGACATTGTCTAACTCATGAAGAAGCTGAAAAGGTTCTAAATGATTGTCACTATGGAGCATATGGTGGTCATATGTCTGGGTATGCCACAGCCCAAAAGATATTGCGCGCTAGTTATTTCTAGCAATCCTTATTCAAAGATTGTATCTGTGCAGTCCGGAAATGCCACAATTGTCAAATTTTTTATTGTAAGATGCATGCTCCACCTTCTCCTCTCCACCCTATAATTACCGTCAGTCCTTTCGCAAAGTGAGATATTGAATTTATTACATGTAGCCCTCACTTGGCTGGGGGGCATGCGTATATCATCCTAGTGGTAGATTATTTTACTAAGTGGGCCGAGGTGATGCCTACATTTTCGGCAGACAGCAAAACTACTACAACTTTCATATTCAATCATATAATTGCTAGATTCGGTGTTTCTCAAGCTATTATTACTGATCATGGGAGTCATTTTCGAAACCTCACGATGACTGAAGTAACAGATCAGCTTGGCCTGTGTCACGATAGTTCTACTCCATATTACCCACAGATTAAGGGTCTGGTTGAAGCTATCAATAAAGTTCTAGTCACTATGATCCAACGAATCATTGGTATTCATAGGTTGAATTGGCATAACATGTTATTTTCAGTGCTTTGGGCATATCGAACCTCAGTTAAAACATCAACTGGTTTCACTCCTTTTCAATTGGTCTATGGTTTGCAAGCAATGTTACCCATTGAATGCGAAAGTCCGTCATTGCAAATAGCCGTAGAATTACTCTCAGCCACTTCTGAAGAGGAGAAACGTTTTTTGCACTTAGCTTAGCTAGATGAGAATCGACGCAATGCTACATTAGCAATTGAAACTCATGAGAAACGAATAAAAGCTCAGTACGACCGAAATGTTACACCTTGTAATTTTTTAGAAGGAGACCTAGTTTTACTATACGATCAAGCAAACGATAAGCTAGGTGCTGGGAAATTTGTACCTATGTGGCATGGTACTTATATTGTTAAGCGAAAGCTAGCAAAAGGGGCTTATGAATTGGTAGATTTTGATAGTGTCTCCTTGGGTAAACCCATAAATGGGCTTTATCTGAAGAGATATTATGCATAAATTTTGGTGTGGAGATTTTTGTTAGATTAGTTTCTTTCTAGCTGGTTTGTTTTAGATTAGAAAAGTGTGCCTAGTTTAGAGAGTGTTTTTATCATTATTCCTGCTTATCTTGATTTTACTCTTGATATTGCAGATGCCGACATCTCTTCAAACATACATTGGTTTTGCTGATGGTGCTTGTCGTAATACATAGAACATTTCTTCTGCAGCTTGGGTTATATATTCACCCTATGATGAGTTAGTGTCTATGCATGGGGTAAGCCTCAGTCAAACAACAAATAACATTGTAGAGTATAGTGCAGTGATTGAGTTATTATCTGAATACATCTCATTTGGGATTCGGAGTTTGATTGTTAGGTTAGATTTTGAACTCATTGTATTATAACTTAACAAGGTTTATGCCATTAGAAATCCAGTGTTATTAAGATTATTTTTGAGAGTTTGTCTCTTGGGATGTGAATTTGATTACATTGAATATTAGCATATTCCAAGACATTTAAATACATTAGTAGATGAAGTTTCTTCTCATATGATAAATAGACATTTGCAATAATCAAAACAGTAAATTTAAAACAAATTCAATAACATGTTACACAAGATAGCCGGTAATAGTTATATATCATAGCATAGAAGTGTGTCAAATATACATTGTCTTCGATCATAGGTTGAAAAACACCTTATGATCAACAAAAATGATAGTATAAAAAGACATAAAATGACATATGATTCTACAAAAGCGATCATCCTATCCTTGGTGATGATCATGATAAGAAACCACTGCTCGGACCACCCTACAAAGGAACCTCCTAAAAGGTCTTGGGACCCCAATCACATATCACTATAACCTAAGTGGGATATCATCTGTGCTAGTCTCTAGAATATCTGTTTTCAAACGCTCTAGATGATTCTCCAATTCGGTCAGGGTCTCTGTAGATTGGTCCTGTGGGGCTGGTATTATTGTAGCTAGGTGTCTCCTCCCATAAGGATGGAGAATGGCTAGTCGTTGTGGACCCACATTTGCATTTAAAACTTTTTACTATCAGTTTTGGATGATTAAAAAAAAAAAAGGATAAAACTTAGAAAGTGTTGGAAATTATTTTACCTGAATCATCTCACTGCTCTCCTGGTGGAAGAATCATGTCTGTGTCACCACGATAATCCATCCTAGCATATGGAAAATCCTGAATCATGAAAAGTTGGTTTCTCAACCAACGAAAAATACTTAGGTGGAAATCAAACAACCTCTGAACCCCCTTCAGGATGATGGGCCATCGTTGCAACCCAACACATTATCCTAGGCTCTCGAGGAAGACCAACTTCGACAGAAAGCTATTGTGGGACCAACATAGGGACCCTCTCTGGACCAAAGCTCACAATGAGGAAACTATATCCAAAGTTTTTTAGTTGTACGTTCTTTGCTCTAGTCAGTTGGCCTTTTACATTCGCCAACACAGCTTCACACTAGTTGAAGATGGTACCTTGATGACAGTGTATTGCCATTCGCATCTTGGATTCAGTAGCTACATGCAATGCTGCACTCCTGCATAGTCTAGTGACAGCAAATGCAATAACCTTAATTTGAGGACGGGCGATAGTTTTAATATCGATCCATTTGTCCTCTGTTTGATCATTGCAAAACTCCAATCAGAGACTAGCGACAGACTGGCCACCTGGCCTAGTCCCAAAAAGAGATAATCGTTCACCTCTCCTGGGCAAACCAGTCAAAAAATATATGTCCTCTAGCTCAATTTCGAGCCAGTGGCCACTAATCATGAAACACTGGTCCTGTATGTTCCACCTGTCTACCAGCCATTGCAAGAAGTCTACTTGGGCCCTGATGCCTGGTATGGCCCAGAATTTTAACAGTCTACATGCTCTCAATGCATCCAATGTGGGTTGATGATTTATTGCAGCAAGGTCCACATCCTCATGCTCGCGTTCCCACCAAATAAGCATTTTGTATGTCCTACAATGCAAAAAAAACATATTAACACAATTTAGTTCAAACATTTTTGGGCGGAAATGGAGAAATTTGAAATTTTAAAATCCATTTCGCGGGGTCCACACCCACTAGTTACAAACAATGCATACAGTCTGCATGTGTCATAAGCAATAGGTGCGGACCCATGACTTTTTCCTTTGTACGAAAAAGTCAGGGTCTGCAGGGGTTGCATGTTGCATCTGCGGACCCCCACGAGCAAATTTCTAAACTAATTTTCCCTTAAAAATCAAAATGAAAGCCTAAAAATGAAATGTAAACAGTTGAAATGTAAGTGTTATGTACCTAGGGGGGGTAATATGGGGTACCGAGGGAGGTACCCAAGGTAATAATGGGATGGGCCATAGTAATAAATAAGGTGGTGAACCCATGTCATGTAAGGGACCACAAGTAGTTAATAATAATCTAATGGACCCATGGTAGTAGTTGATGGTATGAGTAAACCATGGTAATGATGCATGGTATTGTATGTATGAGGCCTATATAGAGGCTAGAGACTCCACATGGAGAGACATGAAGAGAAATAGTCTTGTATGTACAAGCATATGGCTTGTGGAGTATTCTCCTTCCTTAAGGAGTGAATGTATGGTGTTGCCCTACCATAAGGGTTTGATAATAAAGAAGCATTTCTATCTATTTTGATCTTGTTATTTATTGGGTTATTTCTGTTATCTCATATTTTTGGGTTAGATATACAACAAGTGGTATCAGAGCCCTACCTTAAGGGTTTGATCAATAAAGAAGTATTTCTATCTTATTTCTTGGGTTTATTTCTATTGTCTTATATTTTCAAATATTTCTGGGTTAGATCTACAACAAGTGGTATCAGAGCACTTTCTTGGGCACAAAAGTGGAATTTTTTTTTTACTTTTTGCAAGATTTCAAGGGCGGCGAGTTTGCAGATCAGATCTGTACGTTTTGGTTCAAGATCTGAAAAATATGATTGCAGATCTATATTCCTTGTGAAAAAAATATCCGATTTCAAAAAAAAAAAAATCAGTCAAATCGGAGTCCGGATGAAGGAGATATCGCTGATCTAAAAATCAGCAGGGTTGGAGACAACTTTTCGGGGCAGCGAATTTGCGGCGCAGATCTAGAAGTCCTCGTGCAAGATTTGTAAGATCAGATTGCAGATATGGAATCTTTGTGAAAAAACACCTAAATTCAAAAAAAAAAATCAGTGGAATCGGAGTCCGGATGAGGGAGATATCGCTGATTTAAAATCAGCACTTTTTTCAGAAATTTTGGGTGACGGCGGGAGAATAGCAGCGCAGATCTGAAATTTCAAGTGCCTGGATCAAGATTTCTACCACATGGGCAGATGCAGAGTGGTTGTTCTATTCCTAAAAACATGTTATAATAGAGATTCTGAGCAATATTGATGGATCTGTGACCATTTCAATTTTTCACCAATATTTTTGTGATGGCGGGCCTAGATCAGAATTCGATGGAGTTGTATAAATTTGACGGTTCTCAACCGTCCGCATGGCTAGCACAAATGGACCAGTATTTCAAATTGAATCATCTCCAAGATGATTGGACTAAGCTGAGAGTGGGGACCATGTACTTGGACAGTCAACGATGGCAATGGGCGTTATGGCATCAGCGTTGCAATGCACCTTTTTCGAGTTGGGCCCAATTTGCCAAAGCTCTTATAGAGCGCTTTGACCATAAATCAAATCTTGTGGATAAGCACACACAGATAGACACTCAGCCTAGCAAAGCTATTATTTTTACAGGAAATAAGGACACCAAGGATCCAAAAGGGTTATTTTTGGCTGGTATCTCCTTATTACAGGTTCATGGATTGATTCAGAAGGAGAAAATCATTGTGTCTATAAATCCGAGTTGCAAGCAAAATCTCATAAATGTCAACTTGGCAAACAAATTGCAAATTTCAGCAAAACAAATTGAAAACACACGAGTGGATGATAATGATGTTCAAGTGTACAAGGATTTGAAGATTTCTATGGATAAGTATGTGTTGCATGGTGATTTTTATGCTTCAGAGATGGATAATATGGATGTTGTTTTGGGATATCCTTGGATGGAATCCGTGGGTACTATCAATATTAATGTGCAGAAGAAATTCCTGAAGCTACGGTATAAAAAGCAGAAAATTACATTACAAGATATTTCCATCCATAAACAGATAGAGCACATGGAGGCTGAAGCAGAAGATGTTCAAGGGACTGACATATCAGATGATGAGCCTTTGATGATCGACAATCAAACACAAATAGAGGCTGCAGAAGAAAAGGTTACAGGTGATGATACATTAGAGGAGAGCTCAGTGGTTGAAGTCATATTGAAAAAGTTGACACCACAACAGGCACCACAGCAAAGTGAAGTCAAGCAAAAGCCATCGTGGGTTAAAACTTCAACATATCATCACCCACATCACCCCGCAATACAACCATCAAGATGGAAACCAAAGAGTCACATGACGGATACAAAGGAGAGACGATCCACCTACTACACATCAACACAGAAGAGCGGCCACGGTCAACTTCCATCTCAAGCGAGCGAGGCACCGGCGAGATCGAGGGTTCACCTTTCTCTTGGATGGCTAGATGCACGTGCTTGGTATCAGTGGACTACTCTTTTGAGTAGATCTTATTATTTGTGTTCTTCTCATGTTTCGGGGACGAAACATGCTAAGGGGGGTGGAATGTTATGTACCTAGGGGGGGTAATATGGGGTACCGAGGGAGGTACCCAAGGTAATAATGTAATAATGGGATGGGCCATAAGTAATAAATAAGGTGGTTAACCCATGTCATGTAAGGGACCACAAGTAGTTAATAATAATGTAATGGGTCCATGGTATGAGTAAACCATGGTAATGATGCATGGTATTGTATGTATGAGGCCTATATAGAGGCTAGAGACTCCACATGGAGAGACATGAAGGAAATAGTCTTGTATGAACAAGCATATGGCTTGTGGAGTGTTCTCCTTCCTTAAGGAGTGACTGTATGGTGTTGCCCTACCTTAAGGGTTTGATCAATAAAGAAGTATTTCTATCTTATTTCTTGGGTTTATTTCTATTGTCTTATATTTTCAAATATTTCTGGGTTAGATCTACAACAAGTGGTATTAGAGCTACAAAAAGTGGTATCAGAGCTACAACAGTAAGATAAGGATGATGTGGATTACCTAGAGCTGACAGTTTTCGATTCCAACGGACGGATTTTCCGCAATCTTCACAGGAAGTTTCTTACCTAAAAACTCTCAGTTCTCACTCTGAAATCAAATGGTAAAAATGAATTTACAAAATCCCTTTTTATAAGCTTTCTTGAATAAATGAATTTTTAATTTATTTGTTTTTCACATTAAAAAAGTAACTTTTTGATACATTTTTATTTTTCTTAAACATGTATGAGTAATGTTTTGAGTTTTTGTGCAGAATTTTGGATTTTTCGGGGAAAATTAATCATTTTCAACAAAGAGCATATTTTTTCATTTTTTCAGACTCTTCTAAAACTTACGAAAAAGTGAAACATTAGAGTCCTATCTAAGCTCTTTTCTAACTCGTAAAATATGAAAAGATTGCTGAGTTTTTTCCCTTTTAAACTCATTAAACATAATTAAAAAGGTAGTCCACTTACAGCTCTTTTCTGTCCATATAAACATGAAAAGATCGTTGAACTTTTGTCATTTCAAGTTTGATATTGGTTATAAAATGACGTATCTTTGATCACTTTTTTACCTTTTCAGATCGGAGCCACTAATTATGAAAAGTAATCCTTGATCGTAATGGTTAAGCGGTTCTCTCAAGTATTATTTTATACTTTTTCAGGCTTGGGGGACATAAATTTACGAAAAAGGACACCCATGGAGTTTTCTTAAGTTTTTCTTCTGACTCCTAAAAATGAAAAACACCGAGTTTTTCCTATATTGGACTCATTAAAATTTAAACATCAAAGGACCTGTTCAATTTAAACAGGAACAAACCACTCCTTCCTAGGGTTCAAATTTTAAACTAAGTTGGGCTCATCCGAAGGATGAGCTTATAAACAAGCAAATGTTATCCTCTTCAAGCTTGTCAAAAATAAAGAGGTACTTGCCAGAAATGGTGGGGGAAAAGACAGAAAAATGGACCTGTTTGTTACACTTTGTGTTTTAGAAAAGCCTCTAACCACTCTTCAACACGACACTTTTTGTTCACCTGGGTTGGGAATCCTTTGCCTAGCAGTTAATCAAACCATATTAAAAGTCTTCAGTTAGTTTCTGGGTATTATCTTTGGGTCAATTGCCACCAAACCATATGCAGTGTCGTTATGTGTTCAAGAGGTCAGTTCAAATAAACCATTCATTTGCAAAATATCTGTCATCCATTTTGGCCATCCCTAAGTTAGTCCTTGCCAAATATATTTCTTCAAAACTTGATCTATGATTTCGTGTTGTGGGCTTTCCTACGACAGATCACTTTCTATCGACTTCGGCTCATTATCTAGAAAGATGATCTAGAAATCATTAGTACCTTGGAGTCTGCATGCCCTAATGGTAGGTTTCTCGCCTTCGATGATAGGTTGCATCATTGACCTTCGATCAAAGGATTCTATGACATGTTCGACATCAGCTCATTTTTTCACATTTCATGGATTGTACTGAGTACTTTGAGAGCCATTGACATTACTGGTGGTTTCTCTCACACTTGTTAACAGTTCACATCATTGACTAGTAATCAAGTGGTTTCTACCATCTTCGACTTCAACACATTCATTCACATGGATAGAATTGTACTAGTTCGAGAAACAGAAATCAAGACCCTGGATCTAGTTTCTACCATCTAAGCTACGAGGAATTTTGTTATTCATTATACAGTGGACTATTCATAAACAGATGTCTACGCCCATACTATACCTACATATGCCTATACTCGTGATGTATTACAAAATCATTCCTGTATCAGAGCAGTTTAGTTAGTTTTCTAGTCAATTTTGATTTGAGTATGGGAATGCCTACCTCAGTGATGATATGTTCACATATATATATTTTGCATTCAATTTTTTTACAGGTTCTGGCTGGGGTGTCCATAGGATGATCTTTGAAATGATAAAGTTTGCTCCCTTAAGGTTCGTGCATCCCATACCTTAAGGAGATAACCCCTTGATGTGAGGAGCTTATCCCTTTGAAGGAGGACTCTATCCCTTCATAGGTGGACCTGTAACCTCCTTTCTCTGCACTATAAAATGAAGCATTGGGTTGGTTACTGGGGAGGTTGAAAGCTAAATATTTTTGAGGTGAAATGTTGTTGGGACTTAGTCTTCCTAATTGAGCTTTTGTGAAGAAAGATTACATACCTCTTTGATCTCATTTGGAAGAGTGTGAGGCTTGTCAAAGTAAAGGAGATTCATGTTTTGGACCCTGGGAAGAGCTTGTTCAACATCAAGGCTGAAAAGGTTGTAAGGTTTTTCTACTTCAAAGTTAATACAAACAAGTTTTTTTTTCTCAATAAGCTGTGCTTTATGGTTTATTTTATGGATTCCTTGATCACCATAATGAACATGATTTATGACTTTAGCTATGCAGGTGTTATCTAATGTGTGCTTGTTTGTGATTGCAGGTTTTCAAAAGGAAACTCTTTCGGATGGTTGAAGGATGGTTGCTACAAACTAGCATTGGACTTAAGGTAGGGTCTAAACACCTCTATAGTTTTTGTTTATGAATCGTATATGTTCAGAGAAAGATAGATTTTCTTGTCCTACTTTTTGCTAGATATCTTTTGATACTAGGGAGATCAAACTTATCTGCAAGATCGATTTATCTGGCCAACACAATCATATGTTGAGCAATTCAATGGAGTTTTCCAAAAACTTGTAGAGTTGGAATCTCCTCTTCACATCCACTACAGTATTATTGGAGCTCTGATACCACAATAATGGCAGAAATGTCCTCAGACACGTAATTTTATTAATCACAAAAAAATAATTACATATTTGATTTTGTAAGAGTTTACACCCGAACAACCAAACGCTCTCGAAATGAGCCATTTATAAGCTCAATGTCCTAACTACCTCTAATTATGGATCACTTATTAAATAACAAGTGTCCATTTACAATAAATGATATTCAAAACAACTAGCTAACAAATCTCCTAAAATAGAGCCTAAGATACAACACATTTTGAGAGTCATATCTTGTTACAACAATATCCTAATTCTAAATGTGTCCATTAAATAATTAAATATTCTAGAATAATAGTTATTAATTTAATATCTCAAATTAATAATTATTTTATTCCAACTTTATAACCTATGATAATATTTTATTTTTGGATCATCTAACATTTAACTCATATTTATTATTAAAAAGAGTTAAATTCAAACTAGTACGATAGCAAATAAATAACCAAAATAGCACCAAAATTTTATATCTTTATTATTAGAAAAAAGTTCACTTGCCTCTTTAAGGGAGAACATCCAACAAAGCAAATCCCCAACTACAAGTAACTTCAAAACCCTTATTTTACAATTCTTGATCCTCACCTTTAGAGAGAGAAATTTCTAATTTAAATTCATAAGAGTTGTTATAAGTATTAAATTTAAATTGCTTGAAAATCTCATAACTTCATTAATAAATTAAATTTTATAAAAAATAGGATTTTTTAAGTTTATATTAAATCCAAATTAATTATAAAAAATTCTTACTTAAGTTTTTTAAATTTAACAATAGATTGAATCTTAGAAACCAATATTGAATTAGTCAAATTGTATTTTGAATAATTTATTATTATTAATATTATATATTAAAAATTGAATGAGTTACAACATTTTTTTCCTATTAAGAAACTAACTAAATTATTTAACTTTAATTATTTTGTCGTTGTGAGTATTGAAATATTTTACTAATTAAGTTAGATTGAATATCAATGAACTATCTAAGCAATAGAAAAATAGTTATTTTAATTTTATAATCATAGCTTCAACGATTCTAAACTTTGTAATTTATAAAAATATCTTTGTATTTTTTTTTTAAGTAAGTTGTTTTGCATGCAATTTCATATATAAAAGTTTGATATAAGTTCACCAATACATAATTTATAATAAATATTATTTCATAAGAATAAACATCATGATGATAACCATCTAACAAACATACACATCATCTAAGATACACATTTAAAATCACTACCATCATCTAATTATATACACCTCTAGCACATATAAATGTTATTAGCTAGCACACAAATCTAATAATATAACATGGCATCATCATCATGATCACATCTAACAAAACACAAACATTGTAATCTAACATCATCACCACACATATCCTCAAACTAATATAAATCTCATTTCAAATAATTGCTATCACATACACATCTATTTACAAGCACATTAAATGAACATATCTAACATGACCTAACAATATACACATCAACACCAACATATAATTTTGTAAATAAACATGAAAAAAATGCACCATCTCTCTCTCTCTCTCTCTCTCTCTCTCTCTCTCTCTAATATATATATATAATATATATTAATATATATATATATATAAATATAATTATATAAATATAATCAATCATTCAAAATAACTACAATCAAATATTTGATACAGCCAACTTAGTAGTGCCATCTTGGTCTATAGTAGAAGATAATGGATGGCCAACTACTACCTCAATGTTTGTCGAACACAGTTGAGGTGGAGAAGGAAGTGGTTTGTCTATGATAGAAGATGATGGTTGGTCAAATACTGCCTCAGCGTGGTCTATCGAACGCTAAGGTGGTTGTTATCCTCTGTCATGAAAAACATAAGGCACATCCTCTAGCTTTGGTATCTCATCATCAAGTGACTGATGAGGAAGTGTACTACCAAAAATATCACTGACACCATGATGGCCATGATCCGATTGGGTTGTACTACTAGAATCATCATGATCACCACCCTCATGATCATGATCATGATCACCACTCTAATCATCATGATCGTGATCACCACACTCATCTTCATGATCATGATCACCACTCTCACCATCATGATCATGATAACCACCCTCATCATCATCATCACCACCCTTATCTGATGTATATGTCGATGCATGCCCTGCATCCCTCATTCTTGCTAGTACCCTACTAGCTCTGATGATATGACACATAAGAAGCATTATGTTGAGGGGAAATTCCCTATACATATCCATGAACCTAATATTTATGTTAGTATCTCAAGCCCTCGCAAGGCGAACTCTCTAATCAACCAAAACTTTTGTCAATCTTTTGCAGTAGTCCATTTGAAATCACAAACCAACCTCACAGGCGGGGATGTCCAGGCCCCCCTAAGGATGTGCCTCACCATCTTGGGCCTTACCCATATCCTCATGTACTTCATCTGGTGGGGGAGGAGGCATATCCCCATCGAATGTGTCGATGCATACAAAATATATAGTACACAACAATAGTTAGAAAATTTCATTAAACAATTTAATAAACCAAGTTAAAGAACATGCTAGAATAAATTTTATTCTAATTAATGAAAACAATAAAATGAAACTAGATTAATTTAAAGAAAACACTAATATTGCCTCTATCATATAGAGGATCAGCCATTGTGAAGAGGATGTTGGGACACTAACTCTAATTAATCCTCACGTATGGAAACACCAATGTGACAAACATATTTTCATCCTCACTGGCTAGTAGCACCAGTGCCTCGACATAAATCTTAGTCAAATACTCCAGTAGGCCCCTCTTGTGCATCACCTACCTCCATATGCACATGTAGACCTCAGTGATCAGCATAGGAGGGAGATAATAAAATGTAGGCCTCTTCTCCAAAAAACTCGTAAACAATAAACAAAACATCTCTCAAGCAAAAGGGAAGGTTTCCCCCCCATGTACTGACGCATGAAATCTATTGAAATCCATACAAAAATACTTCAAAAAAATGGTAGACCATTTGATACAATGTCACACTTGAATTAAAGAATTGACATAATAAAAAAGGGGGAAACTAATGCACTTTCATCACTACTAGAGTGTGCAATGGTGGTGACTAATAACGAGAGGCATCTAGCCTCCTCTATAGCCAAAAAAGAAATATGTAGTTTTCCACCACGGAGCTAGAAATCTGTTGGATGTACTACATGGGGCCCTACATACCCCTAAGTGTAGGCAATATGAGTCTCAGTTGCAACCCCATGGGGGAGATAAGGGAAACGGGGAAAAGCCTCCCCTCTCCTGTATAGGCCAGTGATAAAGTATATGTACTCCTCGTAGGGCCTATACCACACCCCATGACTGACGTGGAAAGCCTGCTCATGGGCACTCCATCGATGGATAGGATGCACTAATAAGATAGTGTTCACCTTCAAGGATGTAGCCTCCTCATATTACTTGAGGGGGCCACATTCCATAAGAGAACTCGGGTCGCTGCAGTAATAGGGAAAGGGTATAAATCCCTCTCGCTCAATCTGGCCTCCCATGTTTGGACCATATTGTATGGGTATGAATGTTTCTCCTCCTCCTGCTTCTACTTCCTTTATTAATGTCTCTGATACATGATTGACATACAAAATACATCAGGCTCAAACATAAAATACAATTTTTTGTATTAAATAAAAATGTATTTATAAATATGGAAACATAGCTTTCAATTAAAAAAAAAAACATGAGTGTGCTCAAAACACATCCATGCACCTTCTCAGGTGCGTTGTCAAACATAAACACACTGATCTCAGTGCGCACATAAGTATGATGGACCATTGTTGGTTCAAAAATTTAATTTTTCATCATGGTGTGTCACACTTATCCAATAGTGTGTACGTATAACAATTTCACACCAATAGAGAACGTTTAGGTCATCAAAAGCACCGAGCTATAGCTATATTTTTAAATATTATTTTTTCGATTTTTTTGGTAAATATAAATGCATCAACATATAATTTATCATTTTCCTGGTGCATTTTCATTCAAGAAATAAACTAAAACAATTACGGTGTGTTATGTTTAGGCACCAAAATGTGGTGCACCTTGTAAATTTATAGGTGCACTATTATCAGTGTGGACCGAACATATCGAGTGCACCATGCAAGGAAACAAAATTAAAAAACAATGAAAAATTTAAGCTAATTTGCAATTTTAATTTGCTAAAAAATTAAATTAGAGAGAAACATAAGCATTACCTAAAAGTCATCAAGGAGGCATTCTTGACATGTAATGGAGAAAAACAAATTTTAACACAGTTTCAAAAAATTGGAAAGTGAGGTAGTGAGCACAGTACGAAAGGATGGTGAGAAAGAGAAGCACCAATGTCAGGCTACTTGTAGGAGGCAAGAGTGGCATCAGTTCTTTAGAGCTCTTCAATGCTATAAATGGTAAAAATGAAATTTACAACTATGAGGTATTTTTATTTAACCCTCCTCTAGTGCATTACTCTAACCACACCAGTGCATAATAGATCCAAGAGCACCATATTTTTTTAAATTACAAAATATGTTGCGGTTATTTTCTTAAGGTGACCTAGGGCATTCCATTATAGATACTATACTAGTGCTTTGCTTGAATATAGCACCGCTCTATTTTTAAAAATTAAAAATTACCTAACGGTGCTCTTTGGGAGACACCTCGGGGTAATTTAATGCATTTACCACACCGATGCATTGTTGGAAAATAGCACCACATTTTTCCAAAATTTCAAAACTATAACAATGTTCCTTCATGCTATGCATTAGGGAGTTTTACTACATGAAGGGTGTTAGTGCTATCGATTATTAAAGCACCGGTGTGTTGTGCAATTTAGCGCAACATGTTTTTTTACTTTATAAAAATAAATTTTCCACGGTGCACCATGCTCTATGCGGAATAGGTGCTTGTATGGATAGTAAAGCATCGCTGTGCTTGTGGATTGTAGATGCACCATCCAAAAAATAGTTGCTCAAACATCTTCCCTCCCACCTCCGTTAGAGACCTCCGCTACAAACAAATTTTTTGGCTACTTTTATAGGGGCTTCTACAAAAACCTTCGCTAGAATGTCTTTTCCTTGTAGTGAAAAGAGACACACAAGAGCATGAAAAGAATCGTTTATTAACATTTAAAGTAGTTCATAAAATAACAACAATCATAACAGCAAGTACAATTCACATTCAATAGGATTCATACTAAAGTCAATGAAATAGTTCATTTTCATTAGTATGTGTTAACATAAACATACATTGCAAACAATGAAATAATAGTCTCATAATAATTCAGAACATATGCATGACAGTGCGTCGGCTCTGAGAGATTCATATATTAAGTGAAATTCCTAAAATATACAATTACAATGTTTCCGTACTAGCCGGGCAATAGTGGAACATTAAGTCACCACTTGCTCCTCCAAAGAAATATCTTCTCCCTTATGTTAGGCTAGAGAAGCCAAGGTGAAAAGTCCAAAGTCCAAACCTCCAAGACCTTTTATTGATTTATGAGGGTTTATACAAATGAGATGACTCTTGACCTCTGTCATGACTCTTGAGCTTCTCCTATGATTTTCAAATTCCTATATTATATTTTAACTTCTAATGACTTTAGAACTATATAGTGACTTTTTACATTCCATGTGGGACCCTTGGTCTTCCATACATTTTACATTTTCTCAATTTTTTAGAAAATTACATAATAACATCCATGAATGTTGTGGAAAAAATACATTGACACATAAGACTCTTATAGTGATAGTTGGAGAAATCAAGGCTTAGCAATGATGACATGGAAGTTCACTGTGATGTGTCAATGTCAAGCCTTTCTCTTTGCTACTATGATTTTGACTTCTTGATGATGGATCTTCATTTGTACATTATCATCACCCTCCAAAGGGTCTAGATGAATGTTAGAACCTTCCAAATTAGCATGAATTTCCATGTGTTTGTCTTGGTCCAAGATTATTTCATGTCCTTCATGATGTTTCTCTATTTTTCTCCTTCACAAATGCTTTCTTGTATCCTATCCTTGATGATCTCCCTTAAGAATCACCTTTCCATGTTGAAATGATAAAACCTACATATGAATTCCACTCATGACAAGCCAACATCAGTCCAAAAACTACATATTCTACCTTTTATTACTCATGGAAGATGTTAATTGCGATGAGGAAACAGGAAAGGGTTTTGAGAGAAGGGGATGAGAATTGAAAAGTTGAGGGCTATAGAGACCCAGGGATGGTCACACTATCCTCTATAACTGTGCATAGCATAATTAGGGAAAAAAATTTCAAGGTGTTGCGCAGCGGGGAAGTCAAGGAGGAAAGTTTATGGGCTTGGGCTTCTTGATTGGAGATGTGCAGTGCATAGTGCTCAAGGAAGAAGAGGAAAATATTGCACATTTGAGAAACTCAAGGGCTGAGGGATGACCCCATTTTCCACTAGAACAGTGAAATCTGCAGTAGGAGGCCAGCCAGGGCAAGGAACTATGCAGTTAGGGGCTCCAATCAACAAGAGGGAGAGGACTAACCATTGTAACTGTGCAATGCACAATGATTGAGCGACATACTCCAACCATTGCGCAGTTGATGGTTTCACTATAACTACACAATGCACAGTAGGAGATGCACCAGGTGAAGGGATTGCATAGTTGAGCAAGTTAGCGAGAAAGAGACAAGGTTGCACACTGTAACTACACAATGCGCAGTAGCTGAAGGTGAAGCTTGGGGGACTACATAATTGGACATGAGATTGATAGAGGGATAGCCCACTTTCCACTGCAACTGTGTAATATGCAATATATGATAGGAGAGATCACGAACTGCACAATTGACAGGGCTAGGCATAAAAAGTGATGATATAGACTTCAAGGTTGCCCATTGTACTATTGAGGGAGACTGTCCTATAGGACTAGGAAATGCAAAATTACAAGAGATAGAGGATGTTTCAATGTGACCTAAGACTACACAATGCATAGTACAAGGAGTGAGAAAGGATAGCAAGTTGCAAAGACAGTGAAAGATCCAAAAATGTCTAAGTACGGGATCAATGAGACAAGAAAGAGAAAAACATGCAAACAAATCCTGAAATAGTTATATCACACTTAGATAAAATCAACACAATCCAAAAGAATGCACAATATGCTAAATCAACATGCATGCCTTGAAATGAAAGTATAGTAGCACTTATTTCTAAGTGCAACAATTAAAACATAGATTTACAACACTTAGAATACAAGTTGGACACAAGTGTCACCTGCAACCAGAAATTATGCTAAGCTATGGCAGAGTGTCTAGAGAATATTCTTATGATGGATAGGATCAACTAATGAAGAAGAGTGTGTTAGGGTTGCCTCTAGTAGTGTGCCAAAGTGCAACACATGCGAGAGTGAAAAAAATACAAAAGCAACACTTGTGAGTGTGAGAAAAAGTGAAAACGATACTTGCAAAAACTAAAGAAAGTGAAAGTGATACATGTCAGAGCAAAGAAAAAGAAAAATCAACACTTGTTAAAGTGAAATAAAGCAAAAATGACATTCACAAAATTGAAAACGACACTTTTGAAAGAAAAAGTGTGCAAAAGCGATAATTGAGAAAAATCGCTAGGATGATGGTACACTTGCAACTAAAAGTGGGAGGATTGTCAATTGGAATTACACACTAACTATCCATAGGGATTGTGTTGGGTTGTGTTATATTCTTTCCATGACTAACCCACGTAGTGAACTGGGGGGTTAGAGGGGGGTCGGAGCCCCCCCTTCATTGCGTTGATTACACAGCGAGGGGGTCACAGAGGGCGCGGTAGCCCCCCCTATCCATGGGGTTTGAGGGGGGCAGGTATCACCCCTCTACGGCGTCCGGGGCAGTGCCCAAGGAAACATTTTTTTGGACCCTATATTAGGTTGGGCAAACCTACCTATGGTTTTCGGTCCATGGTTTTGGACGCAATGGTTTTCGGTCCATCGTATTGGATGCTTTGGCATATATAAATATGTATTGTAACATTGAAAGGAACATAATGAAAAATCAAGCTGATAGTCCCGGTTTTGGGATCTAGTGGGAAATCTCTGTGTATATGTGTTTTATGTGTTATGCTCTCGCATTGTTTATTTTTTCCTGTGATTTAGAATTCGCATGCAGGTAATTTCTGTACGGGGTTAAAACCTACATTTGGTATCAGAGCTTTTTTGGCTTCAAGGGGACACCTTTGTTGCTGAGGGGCTTTGCTTGGCCCTGTGGTAGACCCTGTTCAGTGGGAGATCTGTGAGATCGATTCTGGTGGTGAAACAAGATGGCGAGTAGCGGAAAGATAGAGATTGAGAAGTTCAATGGTCAGAGTTTTAAGTTGTGGAAACTCAAGATGGAGGATCTGTTGGTGGATAAAGATCAGTGGATCGCAATAGATCCAGGTACTAAACCAATGGGAGTGATTGATGAAGAATGGAAGAAGTTCGATCGGAAGGCAAAGAGCACAATACAATTGTGTGTCTCAGATTCAGTGTTGCTGAATGTATCAGGGGAAGTTACGACGAAGGCTCTGTGGGACAAGTTAGGGACTTTGTACCAATCTAAGTCTCTGGTGAATAAACTATTCCTACAGAAAAAGTTGTATAACCTAAGGACGAAAGACGAAGACTTGGTGACAGAGCATCTGAATGCGTTTAATACTATGGTAAGTCAGTTATCATCTATTGATATTAAAATTTTATATGAAGATAAGTGCATCAGTCTGTTGTGTTCTCTACCAGATTCGTGGGATGGTCTGGTTATTGCAATAGGTAGCAATGAAACTGCTTTGCAGTTTGACTAAATAGTCTCAGCCTTGCTGATGGAGGAGATGAGACGGAAAAATATGGACAACCAGAATGGTGATGCCTTATCTGTACGAGGACGGTCCCAGAACAGAAACAAAAATAAGTCATCGAGTGGGAGATCTAAATCTATAGGGAGATCTAAATCTCCACGAAAACCTATAAAAGTGGTGTGTTGGAAATGCAGAAAGGAAGGGCACTTCAGAAGGGATTGTAAATCTAAAGCTCCTGATAAAGGAAAGGGATCTGATGATGCTCCTTCTGCAGAGGCGAAAACCACCTC
>APFE031233550.1:15077-37195 GCA_000404065.3 Pinus taeda | reverse complement strand
ATGAAAAATCAAGCTGGTAGTCCCGATTTTGGGATCCAGTGGGAAATCTCTGTGTATATGTGTTTTATGTGTTATGCTCTCGCATTGTTTATCTTTTCCTATGATTTAGAATTCGCATGTAGGTAATTTCTGTACGGGGTTAAAACCTACATATTGCACAATCTCTATCTCTGAGAACTACACAATCGTTGTCACTAGAGACTGCACAAGCACTGTCTTTTAAGACTGTGTAGTCATCATTCCCAAGGAATTGTGAAATCACTGTCTTTAGGTATTGTGCATTCACTATCATCAGGATATGCATAATGACTATCATCAAGGATTGCATAGTGCTTGACCTTCTAGGGTGCATTTTGAATTCAAGGGTTGCTATATAAGGGTGCACATACGAATGTGTCAAAGGCTAAGCATGTGCAAGAAAGTGGTTTCGATAGTTATAATCTCAAAAGAGGAATTAAACACTTAGAAAATCATCAACCGATCACAAAGTGACTAAGAACAATCAAGGAACAACATATCATAACATCACAAGGAGGCTCCAAAATTTGAGTGGAGGAAAAATTTTGGAGGGTGTTTGTCACAGTGACAATAACTTCATAATAAGAAAACCATTAAAAATTACTATTAAATAGAAATTTACCATGGCATGATAACATTTGAATAGGCTCTACTTTTTTTGTCTCTCCACTCAAGCCCTCTCTACAATTGCATACAAGAAAACATTGATAAACGTGCCATTTTTTATTCCTCCTTTTCTTTTGATAGATTGGATCACATCCATATGTTGTGTTTGTAGGTCTGTAGGCATGCTATCAATGTTAAGAATCAAAATCCTTTGATGCATCCACAACAAGAGAAACTATAAATAAGTTGTTGCAATATTTGTTACCAAATTCATGAAGTATCCTGCCAGTGGAGATTTCATGATGAATTTATGAATATATTCATTAATAACATGCTTACCATGATACCAATTGCATGCATAGCTATCCGTATCATGTTCTCTTCATGATGAACAAATTTGAATAGAAAATTGGTATTGAATATTGTATCAAGTCATTATCATTGTCACCCCTATTATTTGTAGAGTTTGAAAATAGAATTCTCTTTCTGCCACAAACACACTTAATGTTTTTTGTCATCTCCTTTGCCCCTGTGTTGAGAGTATGCAAATTAAAATCCTCATATGGAAAAGTGTCACTCTCCATTGTGAATATACACTTATATTAAACATGATAACATACCTTAATGCAAGTGTTTGAACAATCTAGTTATGAAGACTCACCATTACAAAACTACACTCGGAAAGTGATAAAGGTGGTTTAACATATTATCATCAAATTAATTAGGCTTTCTCCCACTCCAACCATGAAACATTTGGACAAGTGGGTCTTCCAAGATGGAATTCTAAGGATAATTTACTGCAGCAAAGCACAACATGGCTTATAATAATACTATTGGGCAATAGAATAACCAATATTGCCCATGTCAGTACCTTCAAAGATATTTTCATGTCGAAGAATATATGTCATTTATGTATTTAGATTCAGAGCAATGAGTTGGTGAAGCATGAGAAATATCTATGTGAGAGAGAGAACACTTAAGCTAGATTCTCAAAGCAAGTGAACCGAAGTGCTCATATTCAATTAAGTGCAGTAATCTATGAATTATCAAATGTGGTGGTCATTTTGGCCATGAAGTCATCAATGTTGACATACCCATCACCATTTGAATCGATTCCTTCATTAAGGGAATTTTGAGGTCTAAAATGGACCTCCTAAGGAAATTATAAAATAACAGTGGAAATAATAAAATAAGATTACATTACATCATTAATGTTTAGAAGGCAAAAAAACAACTATTTTTTCAACTTATCTCCTTATGGGTTTACTCAAATTTCAAGCAGAAACACTCGTTGGATGCATAATTTGATTTCTCATCCAAGGAGTACCCATGTTGCATACTTTCCATGGACCCTGCTACACGAAAAATAAGAAATACATGAAAAATGTTGTTGCAATCACGTTTTTTTTTTTTTTATATATTTCTCATTGTTTGTGTAGCAGGGTCCATTGAAAGTATGCAACATGGGTACTCCTTGGATGAGGAATTAAATTTTTCATCCAACGTGTACTCCTTCTTGAAATTGGAGTAAAACCCTAACGAGATAAATTTGAAATATGAGTTGAAAAGGTAGTTTTATTATTTTATTATTTTTTAATATTTTTACTTTTTTATGTCAAAGAAGGTGAATTGTCCCCCATGGTTGACATCATCCTCTTCAAACCTATTAGTTCTTATAAATTTTATTTTTGTTGTACATTTTTCTTAGGAGGCCCATTTTAGACCTCAAAATTCCCCGAATGTAATCATATTGTGTTAGTTATTAAGAGTGCAAGGCTTCTGGAGTCTCTTCAAAACATCATGAAGTTCAAAGGGAGAGATTAATACATTCACATCCTTGTCAAACATATTGAATGCATCCTTCAAGTCCTGGAGTCAATGTGAACTCTTTACTGTCTTGTCAGTGTTGAGAACCACACACATCGACAAGTCAATGTAACCATATTTATTCAAATCATCCTCAGAAACTGTATTCCCCCAATTCCTCAATCACATTGAATGATTTCATAAAATCTCTCAGCTCTATTGGAAAAATATTGTACTCAGCATCATAGAATGGGACATACCAATACTGACACCAACGCCAACACTAACACCGAGCTTCTCTACTTTTTTGACAATGAGCTTCTCTATTTCCAACAATGAGCGTGAACAATACACGAGTTGAGGAGAATTATCCATAAGACCAATAGCCAATCTATCCACGACGTATTATTTCACTTTTCGTAAAACACACAAGTAAGATAAGCATTCTAGATAAATAAATTCTCATATGAAATCCTCTCAATGTTGGCAGAATGCACATTTTTTTGCAAACTTTGCATAATTTGATACATGTAACTATACAATAAATCCTTCATGAGATCCATGCTGGAAAGAATTTTATTGTATATGATTTTTTGCCTTATATTATGGTAATTTAGTCTGTATTGAAGAATGAGATATGGTTATTACATATGACTCTTCAAATCTATAAATGGCATGTCCACAAATATTGGCTATTTGGCAATGCTTAGTGTTAGCACTCTATAAATTTCCCTAGACTAAGGAGAGAAATTCAAGAGGTTACAACAAACCTATTTTAGGCTAGGATCCATCCCTACTAGCCTTAGAGAGGGCTCTCTCACTATATTTTCTTTCAATCAATCTAGTGACTGAAAACTCTTGATCTTAGGCTAGATATAAGGATCAAAAAGGTGAATTTATGTTGTTATTTGAAGGTAAGTGGAAGAAATTAGATCTACCTCAGATCAAACCATTGTTTTAGATCCAAGTGAATAAGGGATATGATGAAATTCGAATAGAGGAAAGATATGCATATTTATTGATAGCAAATTGATTTTTTTTGTAGTAAATGGGTGAGCGCATCATGAGAAAGGATGACAATTAGAGCATCAAAATACTAATGGATTCATATTGCCATGGAAGAAAAGAAAACACATATGATTAGTTGATCTAAAACAGAGCACTAAGTGAATTATGGGATATTCCTTTCAAGTTTATCATGAAGAATGTTTACACCATGGAAATACATATTAAAAACAAAACATAAAGGAACACATATACCAATAAACATGAACACAAGTATCTTTGTCAAAACTACATCTACCTTCTTCTATTCGCTTCGAAGAATGATTCAAAATCTTAGAAGATGCAGAGTAGCTTCCTTCCATTCTCAACCAGGACCATTTTCCATATATTTTCATCATTATATACAATGAGGAATTCATATTACCACTCTAGGTGGTAAAATTCACTTCACAAAAGTCAAATGGTCCAGATGTAATGCATCTTCACTTGCTATGTAGAAAAAATAGAAACTACTATTACAATTTAGAAACATCAACTCAAACAATGCATCTTTGTTTAACAACTCAAAGTACATGATTTTAACTTATAAACACTTATCCAACAATTAAAATGACTTCTAGAAGCTCCAAATTTCGAAATTTTCCAAAATAGACTTGACGGATATGTTTGCATAGTAGAGGGTGCCAATTTTTTTGAGAAATAGGGTTCAAAGATGAGCTCATATATCCTGAATCCATATAGTTGTTGCAAAATCAAGGGAGGTTTAAGTATATGAGACTGTCCATGAGACAAAACTCCCTTAGTTTCCAAAAATTCCTCTCCATATCCTCACAATATGCACCCAAACACCATAAATAAAACAGGAAATGCCAAAACCCAAAAAACATACTGTTAAGATGCATTTTAATCTTCCAATATTTGACACCTCTGCAGAAACTAAAGGAGCGTTTTGTTCTTTTATCCATTATTGAAAAAAAAACTTTTTTTTCCAACATTAACTCCATTTGGTTGGAAATATCTTTTTAAAATGATGACAAAAAAAGTCAATTTCACAGCAAATTTGTATCAAGTCCAAGTAGCCCTCCATGCTTTGTATGTTTGCACACTTCCTATGGAAAAATGGATCAAATAGGTAGGCTTGAAATGTCTGTGTGATGGTGTATAACTCTTGAAGTAGTCTCTCTAATTCTTGAAGACCTCCAAGATGAATAGTAAGAGGCAAACACACTTTAATTTCTAGATTATATGACCCTAACATTGGCTCCAATGGGGATGGAACCCTCCTTGTGAGGTCCCAAGAACACCGTAGATTAGTATCCTGATCCATTGGGCAATGGATTCCAACTTCACTTCAAGCTTCAAATTCTGATGATAACCACCCACAGCTACAATACTGAGAAATAATACCAAACTACAAAGACAAATTGCTGGAAACTAACACACTACTAAAATGGAAATCTTGAAAATTACTAACGAAGATCCTCAAGCGATTGAGATTATTCACACTAATATCTACACTAAATTGTTGAATAACCTACTCACTCAAGTGATACCGAATTTCCAGTGAAGCCAAGAAAGGAGATGGCCACTCACTGGAATTATTCTCACACCCTTCGTAAGAAAACAAAAAAAGATACATAATAGTGACTTAAATTCCAGATGAAACCAAAACCCATGAATTATAAACAACAAAAAATATGACTTCACTAATGATTCAAACAGGTTGGCAAAAGAATCTTGAATAATATGCAAAGTCATATTTTTTTTATGAACAAAAAAAGTAAGAGAAGCTTCATATATTACTATTGGTTGTTCTATGTTTTTAGTTTCAAAATCACTCTCAAAAATATCAATGGACTGTTCATTTTAAATTTCAAAGGAGTTAAGAGAAACAAGTTGTTTCACTTGATCCTCCTGCATACGTAAGAAGCTACCGACAAGGATTAGTTCACTGCCTAAATTTTCCATGCAAACAATTTCAAAAATTTGATTTCCATAGAATTTTTTGTGAGAGAAAAATTCAATAGAGGAATGACTTGAACGAAAATGTGAAACATTTTCTTCATCCCTATTTTGGTCACATGAAAAATGACAATCTTCATTCAAATCATCATTAAAATTTTGAGATGTAACATGGATTTTATCATGCAAATCTGATTGGTATTCAGTCACAGAAGAAAACAATGTTTGTTGCAAATGTTCTTCTGTATCAGGTTTTTTAAACTCTACTAGTTCTACCTCCTCATCACTTAAAAACTAAGAAGAGTGTTGTGAATTTTCTTCAAACTCAGGAGATAAATCATAACTTTTTGCATTAGGATGTTGTTCTATTTCATTTTCACCAATTGGAGAAGCTATTGCTTTCTAGAAATCCACTTGAATATCATGGCAACAAACTTCATATATTTCCTCCTGATGTTGAAAAGTATTCTCATGAAAAGCTTCTATAATCACATCATCCATAAATTGATCATCTTCATAAAAAAATTCTAAATGCTAAATAAAATTGTCAAAATGTATGCAACAGCCTTGGACGAGAAACAAGGATGATTTTTTTTATATCTCTCATAAAATACAACATGAAAATCTCTAGGAGAATACAAGCAAGCATTTGGCAAGCTCTCATACCAATATCTCGCTTTTTCCTCCAAGGTAGCCATGAACTCCTTCATCAGGCAATCTTTGTGAAATTGAACCTTATGTCTATGCACATGCATGTGAAATTTAACCAAGTTAAGAGCAGCATCATCTCCTTTATAATCTTTGAATTTTGGAAAATAAGTTTGCAAATCTACGTGAAGCATGCGATATGTAAAAGCTAGAATATGATCTTGATTTAGAGCATACCTTGGAGCTGAACTAATTCTCAACAAATAGAATTTCCAGTAAAAATTTGATTTCTGAATCCTGTTGCAAGTGAAGTCTTTCAATCAAGTTGAAAACTGATTGAAGTCACTAGGTTAATGGTTCATCCTTCATATGTCTGACTATTGTCCATTGTCATCAACTAGATCTGAAACTTTGATGTTATTTCCTGGAGAGGATGGAACCTTTTGTTCCCAGGCAATGATGCCAACATGTTAGCACTCCATAAATTTCCCTGGGCTTAGGAGAGAAATTCCAGAGGCTACCACAAACCTATTTTAGGCTACGATCTAGCCCTACTAGCCTTGGAGAGGGCTCTCTCACTATGTTTTCTTTCAATCAATCTAGTGACTCAAAACTCTTGATCTTAGGTTAGCTATAAGGATCAAAAAGGTGAAATTATTTTGTTGTTTGAATGGAAGTGGAATAAATTAGATCTACCTCATATCAGACCAATGTTTTAGATCCAAGTGAATAATGGATATGATGAAATTTGAATAAAGGCAAGATAGGCAGACTTATTGATATCAAATCAAATTTTGTTGTAGTAAATGGGTGAGTGCAGCATGAGAAAATATGACAATTAGGGCATCAAAATAATGATGAATTCATATTTCCGTAGAAGAAAAGAAAACATATATGATCAATTGATCTAAAAAGAGCACTAAGTGAATTTTGAGATATTCTTTTCAAGTTGAGCATGAACAATGTTTACAACATGGAAATATATATTAGAAACAAAACATAAAGCAATAGATATACCAATAAACACTAACACAAGTATCTCTATAAAAACTGCATCTGCCTTCTTCCATTTTCTTAGAAGAATGATACAAAATTTCAGAAGATGTAGACTAGCTTACTTCCACTCCCAACCAGGACCATTTTCCATTTCTTTTCCTCATTATATACATTGAGGAATTCTCATTACCACTCTAGGTGGTCGAATTCACTTCACAAAATTCAAATGGTCCAGATGCAATGCATGTTCACTTGCTATGTAGAAAAAATAGAAATTGTTATTACAATTTAGAAACATCAACTGAAACAATGCATCTTTGTTTAGAAATTCAAACTATATGATTTTAACTTATCAACACTTAGCCAACAACCAAAATGACTTCTAAAAGCTCCAAATTTCAAAATTTTCCAAAATAGAGTTGACTAATATGTTTGCGTAGTAGAGGGCACTGAATTTACAGAAACATAGGGTTCAAATACGAGCTCATATATCTTGAATATGGAAATCTATTGCAAAACTAAGGGAGGTTTCTTTATATGAGATTTTCCTTGAGAGAAACCTCTTGCGGTTTCCAAAAATTCCTCTCCATTTGCTCTCAATCTGCAAACAAACACCATAACTAAAACAGGTAATGCTAAAACCTAAAAAATATATTGTAAAGATGCATTTGACTCTTCCAATATATGACACCTATGAAGAAACTGAAGGAAATTTTTTTTCTTGGGTCTATTATTGACCAAAACCTATTTTTTTTCTTCTGAAATTCAGCTCCATTTGGTTTGAAACATATTTTGAAAATGATGACAAAAACAATCAATTTTGCAGCAAATTCACGAGTCCAAGTAGCCCTCCATACTCTGTGTGTTTTCATACCTCCTCTCGAAAAATGGATCAAATGGGAAGGTTTCAAATGTCTGTGTGATGGTGTATAACTCTTTAAGTAATCTCTTTAATTCTTGCAGAACTCCTAGATGAATAGTAAGAGGCAAACACACTTTGATTCTTATATTATAGGACCCTAACACTTAGTAACAAGTAAGATATAATGTGACTCTAGAAACTTGATGTATCCATATATTAATGCAACCCTATTTCTGAAATGTTTCCTTCAGCTCCTGTGAGAAGATTGTTGGAGTTTCGAAGGAGGGGTTGAGGATGGTTATATAGCACTCAGGTGGCTATGGATACCTCATATTCTTGTTGAACTTGTGTACAGAATTATCAATCTTTGGTCTAACATGAACACTTATGCTTTCAAAGTTGCACTATAGGTAGACAATGATGGTATTTTTCCCATGCTTTGTTTTATGTTCAATCATAAAACTAAAACGGAAAACACCAATGACATATTATGTTGGGTTGAAATAGAAGGTGTGGTTTGGTCTTGAAGGACCTTTGACAATTAACCAGAACATGGCTACAAGTATTTCTTTGTTGAAGGTATATTTTTTACTTACTTTTCTACAAGGAGATATTGAGTGGTATTGAAATTCTTCAGCACTTTCAGATAATGATGATGAGATTATGTAGTAAGACAATGACTTGGTTTTGGTTTGTGTAAAAGGGTCCAATGTTCTTGTGCCTATGGAATGGTTGAAATTTGAATTAAATCATACAGATGATTTGCTTCATATAGATGTTTTGGAATTGTTGTTCTTAAATCCCAAGACATCAAGCTTAATATCTAGCATAGAACTGATTCCGATACGAGTAACAATTCCATTATACATTTGTTGCTCTTCAACAACTTTTCGAATGAAGTGGGCTAGCCTTTGGAAATGAATAATGTATTGAATACTTGGCAATAAGAGCACCGTCTGCAACATAGATATAAGGAAAAACTTCTAAATATTCCTCAGATCGATAGCACACAAATAGTCCATATCCAATGCATGCCATATAAAATACAGTTCTTTCCATAGTTCAATCCACATCTTGCTCGATGGTTCTAATATGAATGTGAAGAACAGATGATATAAACTATAGTTTGTTCTTGTCCAATATATCCAGTGCTTCTTTCACATACAAGCAGTGAATTGGGCCCATGTAAACTATGCAAACATGGTTGCAAAGTAAAAATCTACAACACCTCAAACATGTCAATATAATACCTCAAACTGAAATGCACCATAATATGCCAATATACACAACATAATAACACACCATATAATCTAATACATTGCACCATATATCAACACACCATAGATATATCAGTTGGACAATAACACATTGTCATCCACATAACTACAAATTCTCTTGATTTTGTATTCTCTGCATCCCTATCATTTCAAGGCTATTGTTGTGCCTCTACATCTGTTACTAATTAATTACGTAATGTCTGGCCTATCTACCAATATCTTCATCTTTGTCTTTCAATATTTTTGTCACCTAGTATTCATCTATCATCATATACCTCTGATAATTGACACATATGTTGGCACACAAATATAACGTCCCATAAAGCATATCCATGTACCAAAATTTCATTCATCCACATGTAATGTTCCATTCATCATTTTTCTTGGCATAACATGCCATCGGTCTACATATGGTAATTGTTCTGGAATTATCATCTTTTAACATTCTCTACAAAGGTAAGTCATGAAACCCATACTACATCATTTTTCTTAAGTCATCTAGAAATGTTATTCACTTAATTTCATGATCACATTTTCAACTTGGTGGAGAAACTTCCCGCGTAGTATTTCGGGTATTTTGTAAGATTAGGGGCTCCACACATACTCTAATAATGAGTTCCTGCATTGATATTGAGAATGCCCCATGCAACTATTAATGGGACCTAGTGAATAGTCAGTTTGTTTTACATTTCATTGAGTCAAATCTGAGATGGGAAGCCCATTTTTCTTCATCTTTTTATGTCATCAATCTAGAATGATAGGATGAAAGTGAAAGTTTGAATATCTTCTATGCCCATAAAAAATTTAATTATAGGAGCTTAGTAGTTTGTTGACACAGTTCTGAAGGGCAGAAATATAAGGCTTGGGACAATACTCTTTTAGGTACTACATTAGTGGCATACCAATTTGTTCCTATAAAAAAAATGAGCATGTTAGTCTCAGTTGAATTTCTGTGTGTCTCATTGGTCTGCCAAATCTACAGAGTGGAAATGAAGATGCATTCGGTGTCTCTTTTAATGGAAGATACTTCCTTTCTTTTCTTTAATTGAACTTTCATTTATGTTAGTTATTTGGGCTTAGTAGAGTAGTTTTATTCTATTACTGGTGCCTAGTCTTGTTAGAGTTGATTCGATAAGGAATTCATATAGATTTGTACAATATATCTTTGATTTCAGCCCAATAGTCTAGGGTTTTATCGACAATTTGTTCTTTTTTCTATTGAGGTTCTTCCTTGTCCTCTTTTTCTTTCACTAGGTTATTTTCTTCATCCATTCTATCATCCACATCCTCCATGATGCTCCATGTAACTCAACATTGTGAGAGCATCCTTTTCCATGCAAGTTAAATTGGCAGCTTCAAAGGTTCTGCATTTTCTATGTGTTCCTCCATATTCATATTTAGAGGCTCTACAATAGAATATACTTAATTGATAACATTATCATTTGATTTACAACATTTGCTTTATATACTTGTTCCACTTACATTTTCTTGATATGCCTTTTACATGTATCCCAATTTTGTTTTTAAATGCAACTAAACTAATCGCTCACTCATTCTCATTGTGCATTATTTTATGTATTTTTTTCTTTGAATGTTTCTTAACATAAACATGGAAACACTTTTCCTTTTTGAATTGCAACTGATCATAGTCATTCTTTTCTTTAAAATTTTATTGTGGAGGAATTTCAACTATTGTCAAGGAACTATTTGGGCTACTTTACCCCTGAGATGATTCTTCTCTAATACCCATTGAATTCATCTTTTTCTTTCTTGAGAAACTCCCCCTGAGATCATGATGACTTCATTATGTCATTGAAATCATAGGTTGTTCATTTTTCTTCCTCTTCCACACTTTAGTGAACTTCCTTTTGTTGTATGTATCTACTTCATTGTTTGGTTTTTTTGGAGTTTCTTCCATCTTCTATCTAGAGCTCTCTACGGTATATGGTAACTTGCAATCTTTAGCTTTGTGGCCAAAATTATCACACATATAAAAAAATTTGCTGCCAAAAAATGGAGAAAATTCTGTGTATTTTCTCAATGTTCCTATATTTTTCTTTTGCATACAATTTGCATTCAATAGCTGTGTGTCCAAATCCATTGCAAAAATAACAACAACCATAAAAATGATTTATGTACATAGTGGATGATTGTCTTCTTTGTTTGATTGCTTGAGAGAACCTTCTTGTTTGTTGCATCTTTTGCTAATTAATTTTGATTTACTTTCTCTTACAGTCTACTACTACATGTCTAGGTTCATAGTAGAAAAAACGCTTGATATCTTCCACATGAAAAAAATCTACTTTGGGATCTTCCAAATCTGTTCAAATCATATCTAGGAGGAAATGAACTTATAGCAAAGGACATTTTCTTCAATTCATTGTTTCCATTTTGATTATTTTTCTTACCTTTGTTTGTTTCTTTACCATTCATGTTGTTGTTGGCTTCTTTGCCTATAAGTATTTTCAAGGTTTCTTCATTATCCCTTATGGTTGTTTTTTATCCACTACACTTTTACACATTCTTCATGGAGATAATCTCCTCTTCTAACTTTTTACATCATTTGTTTCTTTTCTTCTAACTCACCTATTATTGAACCAAACTTAGCTTCTAATATTTTACATTGTAGATCTCATTCCTTCAATCGACTGCTCATCATTTGTTTAGTTCTCCTCTCTTCTGCCAGTTGTTTCTTCAGATGTATAACCTCCTCCTTGAATTCATGTTCTCTTTCATCACATACCTACAACAATTTATTTTGGTCTCTGCTTCCATTTGCAAGTCTGTTTATTTCATCCAAGGTTAAGTCAAGCTTGTCTTAATTTTCTTTTCTCAGTTAACTTTTCTTTATCGAAATCATATTCATTCATAATAGTAGAGATCTCATTTGGCTTAAGGATTTAATTTTTAAATAAAATTTTATTCTTCTCCTTTTCTGTAGTGTTGCTACTTCTATCTCCTTCATGCATGAGTTGCAATCTATCCCATATTTACTTTGCAAAATTTAAATATATTATGGTATCAAGATCCTTATTATGAATATTTTTATACATTTCATATTTTTCCTTAGCATTCCACTATTTCTCTTGCTTAAATGGGGAGTATATACAATATCCTTCACATACTAGCTTCCATATACCATGTCCATATTCAATCAATTATGCCTTTACCTTCTATTTCCATTCATCAAAGTTTGTTGAACTTAGCACATCTCCACTTTTATAGTCCATGACTTAACCAAGTCTACTTTATAGCTATTAGGCTTACACAGAAGGAACCTGTTGTGATACCAATTAATGGAAATTTCACTAAACTTGGAGGGGCGTGAATCAGTTTAGTACATTCATGGACATTAATTCTAATTATTTTTCAATGGTTCACTAAAATATTAAATGAGAAACATACAACTTATGAACAACAGATTTAATATATAACCAAAATTTAACATGTAAATCACAACATAACGACTTCCAAATAACATAAAATAAACACAAAAATCATCGCACGTGAACACCAGATATAAGTGGAAACACATAAAGGGAGAAAACCATGAATTTTTTATTGTTTTGATGGAAAGGAAAGCTCTTAGTCCCTTATTACATCTAATTTTCTATAGGCTCCAGCCTATAAGAGGCTTCTACCTCAATTTTGAAAGCTTCAACTTGCAAGGAAGTTGCAACTCCCATCAATTTTCTAGATGCTAGAACCGATAGGAGGTTCGTACCTCAAAAGGATCCAACATGTTCTTTACCAATATTCCACTTGAAAGGAGACTAATATCCCATGATATATACACGAAACCACATATTGATATACCTAGTCTATAACTCTACTTGCCTACATCTTTTTCTCTACCTCTTCTCCTCTTCAGATCTAATTCACATCTACTTCATATATGCCAGGTGACTTACAAAAAAAAGCTCAATTAGCTCACACACTCTCTAACTCTCTAACTATACAACCTTCCAACCTCACACATTTTTATAAACAATATTTTATGGTTGTTGGTATTCCAAACATGGATATGAAGTGAATATACTTGTCTCTTTGCATTCCACTCAGTCGTTTCACACATTTTAAATATTAAAATAAAATCAATGCTTCACAAAATATTGTTTTTAGCCACCTATAATGATTAAATCAGCAAACATATCAAATATAGCCTTTACAACATACATTAGAAATACATCAGAAACTATAACACATCACAATATCACAAGAATAACAACATTATTCATGCCTTTTCCTTTGTCTTTGCCTTATACATTTTCCTTTTCCTTGCATCTTTTCCTTGCATCACAACAATAGCTGCAACATTCTATCATCAGAAATCAACAAGCATATGTAACCAAGAAGGATGTGTACATAAGAATTCCGAGATAGCCATTCCATCAATGGCACCATTTTACATCCTACTTTACTACTCCCTGGCCATAACAATATGTGTAACATCATCAACTGAACATCCAATAACAACATATGAAATCTAGCTCTAACAAGTTTTTCTCCTTCACCTCCAATGTATATAATAAATGCATCAACACAATCATGGAATCAACAATACTTGTTCAATTGTGCATACATTAACTGTGGCATCATACTTTACCACTCCTTTACCCTACTGTCAACAAGAAACATATCTTTGTCAATATCATCTTCTCCCACACATATGGTGACCACACTTCTTCTTACTCCTTTTCTATAACAAACCAACACAACAACAACATAAAAAAAAAAAATTCAAGCAAACATATCAAAATGAAATTATCATCGTAAGCATACAACACAACATTAACAACACCTATATTGTATAAAACAATGTACACACAATGTATAAATCAACTTCAGATATGCAAGCATCAACATCACATACACAAGAAAAAAATTCACTCTCCAATGCCATATCTATGTTCTCTTGTTATTGCGCATTGTTGTTCCTTTTCCATCAATGACAACAATGCCAACATTCCTTCACATTAATATGTTTATGTAAATACTTTCCTTGATTGGACAAGACTCAAAAGAAATGGGTCTTCCTTATTTCATCAAAACAACACCAATGTCATTTCCTAAGGAATTAAATCCACAATAAAGGTTTTTATGAAGTCTAGTGTTGTGTTGTGCTATTCAACAACCCCCCAATTATTGATAGTAGTAGTTAATATTACATTAGTAAATAGGGACCCAATCCATCCAAAAAAAAACTTAGCATTTAGGCATTTCTTTTATTTTTTGAATAAAGCAAGATATCATTCAAACCCACTTTTTTCAAAAGAACTACCAAATGCTTGCCTTCCCACATACCGCATGATTAAGCATCATCAAAAGACCTTTCTAACCCACCAAATCTAGTACAAAATGATTAATTGAGGACTTTATGCTTTATACCTCAAAACTATCAAATTTTTTACATAAACTAGGTCCTTAATATTTTCTCTTCGAAGCCAATTCTCGCATCGCGTATCGCTATTTATGAAGAGCCCATCTTGAAAGTTTATCTCAAAGCAAGTGAAATGAGAAATTGCAATGGCATCATATTTCGAGCATTTAGAAAAGTACCACAAACTTACCATCAATCGATATTGTCAAACACGATCAAGACCGGGACCCACTTCTTAAATACATCACGAACAAATATTTAGGTCTGCCACTCATTAAAAAGGTTGTTACATAGAAAAACCTGACAAATAGCTACATTTGAGACAATAAAAGAGTGGCTCTCATCTCGCATCTCGAAAAAACGCAAGAGAAGGTAAGAAAAGTGAAAGGGTATAATGTGATATTGTGATCTGCGATATTACTTCACAAATCACAAAATCGCAATTCAAAGGCTCGCCACCCTATAAGATTTCTTTCCAATTTATGATGCAAACATTTATGAGCATTAAAGTTAAGGGATAACGAAGAATTACTGGGCATTTAGTAAGAGTTAACTACATTTATGTTTGAAAAGCCATTTAACATGATATGATATCTTCTTACGTGCATTTGAATAAACTCCTTTTATCAGCTTTACAAGTTATCCGCATTATTTCATTTGACGTCCATTATCATCTTTGTGTATTAGATAGATGTTGTTCCTCATTTTCAGGGAAAATCCATAGACCAGATCATTGGGAGCAATGGTGAAGAAAGGCAAGGAAATTGTCTCTGAGGAGTCAGAAATAACTCATCTGTTTACAGATACTACATGCAACAGAGAGGGAGGAACCTCTACATGGGAGTCCATGTATAATATACTGGAGGAAGAGAAACTGAGGATTCTGGAAATGAAGGTTACAGTTGACAGACGTGATTCCTTAGATGCTTCCATGTTTGAGACAACATGCTCATTTTTGCATCGCATAGCTGCACGCTCGAAGATAATCCTTTATACCAACATGGTTAAATGGGTTATTGATGAAGCTGACATCTCAGACATAGAATTAAAGACAAGAAACCAAGAGCTTATGGGACCTTTTACGCTAGAAAACCTAGGGTTTATGTACCACCTAAGCCACAAGTCATCTACAATAGGCAGTTCATCGAGAAGTTTGTTAAAGAGAACAAGGACTTGGCGGACTTCACCTAGACTTGGTCAAATAACGAATGCAAAATCAAAAAAGACAAGGTCGGTATGTACACTACTGCATCTATTTGTCCCCCTCATAGTTTTGCAGTGGCCATGTTATGTAGACTATTTGGAAAACCCGATAGTACTAAATTCTCCCCATAATGGTTTCCATTAATAGATGTGGTTGTTAACGCAACTGTAATGAATTGGGTACAAATTTTGTCTGACAATTTAGAAAGAACAATAATGGAGTATAGAAGGAAAAGAAGTGATGCTTTGAGGGTTTACCCTCCATTTTTTATGAGCGCCTATGTAATGGATGCAGTTTGTTTTGGTTCAAAATTTCCTCTTATGGGATGGAAGTGGACTATTCAAAATCCACTTCCCATTCACATATACCATAAAGACATGTGGGAATCTAACTTTCAACCACATTTTTTCAAAATTTGTTTGGAGTTATGCCCCTGATCCACAAACAGCTTTATAATCGAAATACCCCTACGTTTTCCCAAGATTCCAAGTTAGATATCCTCCTAGGGGCTAGATGATTTGGGGAGGAGACATTTATGTATATTAGGGTATTTGGTAGCATTACCTCCTCCCATGTCCTTCCATACTATGTTCTGGACAAATTGATGGCTAGAGGATAGCCTATCAAACAACTAGTGAAGGAGGGATGAGAAAAACATTAAAGGAAGAAAAAAACGCCATTTTGCCTACATTCCCTTTACAGTGTGGAGCATTTTCATTGCATGACCTGGGGCATGCATTTAAAGAAGAAGATATTATGTTATCTCTGCAATTACCTAAATTCCCTAGAAGGCAATATGACCCATTTGGAACTGTCAAAGACTTTACCACCATGGTGAAAATAAAAGTATTCGGTAATGAGGACAATAAATTTTGATGATATATTTTTGTAGAAAAACGCCTTCATAGAGGTGAAGCATATGGCACAATTACTTTTTGACCGTGAAGATCTTGAAACCTTTTACGAGTAGAAAGAAAGGAGGCTAACGAAGGTCCCATTGGACCAATTATTGATTGAACCAATAAGGGATCCTACTCCTAGTGTAAGTATAGAAGGTGACTCCAAAGAAAATTCTAAAACTAATTCTAGAGCATAATCCCAAGAGAAATCTATCAGGGAATCAGAGAAGTCATCACAAAATGGGAAAAATAGAAGCAGGGAGTCGGAAAAGGATACATCCCAATCTATAGAGAAGATAGCTGAGCAAACTTCAGCTATCAAACAGACTGAAATCCATACCACTTCCACACAACCAATAAAACCCCTAGTGATTGATTTAGAGGAAGAATGGGACAATTTTAACAAAAGGCTCAATACAGAGGAATAAATGCCAGAGTTACAAACTCCACAATAGAAAATAACCTAGGAAATTATAGCAGAGGAGACTGTGAATACTCAAGAGATAGAACACATCCTTGTCACCCCCACCTTTGAAATTGTTTTAAGAATAGAGGAGATTCGTTGTCTAGATGTGTTTTATAGCCCACAACACAAGGTTGTTGTTAAAAGACAAAGGAAGAAAAGGAAGTTGGATTCTACAGTTGTTACTACCCCTGATAATGAACTGACAGATGTTCTCTGGAAAGACTCACCCATCAACCCGCCCACCAACCTTACTAGACTATCACAGTTTGTAGGTGCTTATGCTACAATGACCATCAATAAAGCAACAGAGGTGCAAATGTTGCTTAAAGAAAAAGAAGATAAAATTTTGTCGCTTGAACAACAATTACAGCAAGAAAAATCTGACCAGCAGGCAAGGATACATTTAGCTAAGTTACAACAAGAGTTTGAGAAGATGCAAAGAATGCATCAAACTAGCTTAGCAGAGAAGGAAGCATGAATACAAGGAACAACTGATCTACATAAACATGATCCAAAAATTGATCAGTTTATTACTGAAGCGCTCGGCACCAAAAATAACTATTATTCCAGATGATTTGACAATGGAATTCTTATTGCGAAACAAGAAACAAATTGACAAGTCAAGTCATGGAAATGAGTCTTGAATATAATGAAATCTTGAAAAAGGTCACCGACTTCATCACCTAGGAGAATTTAGAAGATGGGAGAAAATCTGACTTGCCTAAACTGGAGGAGTCACATAAAGAAATTTTATTTGCAAACTGGGATTCTCGGCTTAAAGAGGCAGAAAAGGCAACAACATACGTGGCAACAGCAACAAACAGTGTCATCGAAAATATTAATGAAAATTTACATAGCGCCAACCTTGTGGCAGAATCCATTCTAGGTTTTCTTCCTAATGTAAAACAACTTGAACTACAGTGGAGACAGGAAACAAAAGAAAAAGTAGAAGCAATTAGGCAAATGACTAGGTTAAACTGGGAAGCATATTGGCGACAATTGGTGAAACCTCATAGCCAGTGGATGACCCTGTGATGCCTAACCACTTCTACGTAGAAAACGGTGCCAGCACTGACTGACGTTGTATTCACTAGAAAGTTGAAAGTTGAAATCGGCCAACCGAGATAGCTCAAGCCCATGACAGACATTTGCGATCTAAAGGATCAAATGCATAACAGTTAGTCACCATGATCATTTCTATTTTGGTTTTATTTTGCATAATTTGAGGAAGTTCATTTAAACCTCCTCAACTATTTTTGTAATAATCTATTTTTAGTTTTATAGTTTAGTATTTAAACCCCTCTCATGCATTTAGAGAGAGGTCCAGAAATTTTATCAGAAACAATCTTAAAAACATGCACTTCTGTCCCTTTGAGGAAGTTTTGGTGAAATTAATGGAACATGATTTATTTTTATCTAATCTAGCATATCCTAATGAAATTTCACTTTTGTACTCTTAGATGGTGTTGAATGGATTGAAGGTAGATCAATATTGTTGAAGCACATGAGTAGGACGTATTATAAACGGTACTTTTATTTTGTAATTCTTTTTACTTATGTATCAAGAAATAATTTCTCTTCAAGTTGTTTATGTATGAAAGTTTGAATCTTGGTTAGCATTATTGCACTTCTATATGATGATGACCTATATTTTATGCTGAATATATGAATAATTTCTTATGCGGTATATCTTTCACAATCGTTTCGGCTAATTTTTTATACGAAACGATTATTCTTAAATGATTTAATTTCTCATTGCATTTGAATGATCTTTATTACCAATTTCTTCTAGACATTATTGTAGATCGCATACATCAATTTACTCCTAGGTATACTTATAATTAGATAGTGTTTAAATGAGGATAAAATGCATTTGATTATTAGTTTAGTTTAGATTAATTTTAGTTTAAGCATTACTCCAAAATATCACATATCACCCCATCAGAACAATCATAAAATAGATTGGGAAACTGGTCCCATTATCCCCAATCGGAGCCACTACTCCAAATGGAAAAGGAGCTGCCAACCAAGGTCTAAACCAGGTGGTTTCCCCCATGTTGAAGCAATGATTTTCGAAGCTTCAACATGTAGCTAAGACCAGAGCTTGACACATTTCCTCTTTAAGATTTTCAAAGGCCTTAATTTATTCTAGAATCTAAAGAAATGCATATTTTTCAGTAATGTTGTTAGAGGTGCTGCAAAATAGATAAATTCTAGTCATTGGAATAGTGAAAAGAGTGATAAGCAAGGGTGATCATCATTGCTACAAGAAAGGATATGGTCTTTGGTAAATTCTTCACTATCCTGCAACAATTTTAAAGGAAAAGTAAATTTCTTAAACCTTCAGATTTTCCTTGACACATTCCTACACTAATATTTCTAATAAAACAATTGGAACAAAATAGCTTAATGCAGTGGGATGTGAATTTATGTATTCAGTAGGCTTCCAACCAGTTCTATTTCTTCATCCCTATAGTCAAGCAACCAATAATTAGGGTACAAGATGGAGGGAATTAATAATAAATTAATAAAACATATAACAAGTATTCTAAGATTTACCAATCTAATTGTGAAGGGTTGGAATAGTTTTACAACCCTGGAGAGTTAATTTTTATTTTTCACCATAGTTGATCAATCAATTTCATTGATGTGACTCTAGTTTAGCATGTGCTTCAATATACCCTTCATTGGTCCTTTGCTTCAACTAGTTTGCATTTAGAGAGAGAGAGTTAGATCTTTGTAACCAAGACCACATTATCTCACTCCTTGATCATAAGCATGCTTTGGCTTGTAATTACACCTTCATTCCACCCTCTTATTCAAATTCTCTATGGGAGTACAAAAAATTCATATCACTAATGTATTAACAGAGATTATTAATTTAGGGTTGATGCATATTTGATGAATTGCATTGGAAGTAGAGAAGGTGAATCATTGTGAAGAGAAAGCAAAATAAGCGATGAGGTAGATCTACATAGGATTAGATATTGCACATTACACATAGACATGCATGATTATTCAAAATCCCAATGTTTCTTGTATTGGCCATGAGAGTTACTATGTATTTCCTTGTCCCATTATTGTAATGTTCTCCATGTCATATTAGGGAGTGAAGCTATTGATATGATATTCACCTTATGAGTGACATCGGTTAAATATTTCTTAAACAAAGGTATTATAGACTCATGTGCTGGTGTGTGTTCTGTGTTATTGAAGCAACGGATCGATCAAATTGCCAATACATTGACAATAAAATGGAAAGACAGGAGAGAAATACAGTAAGAAATCACAAAGACACAAGAATTTTAATAAGGAGTTCACACTATTCTCCAAGTCTACGTCTCCAGTCCAGCTTTCAGTGGTGGCCTTGTTTTATTGTGTCTTTAAGCAGAGAATTATAATACAGGGACTCAACGTGAGTTCTCCTGAAGCAGGTTTTGCTTGGTAGGGTGGTTCTTGGATTCCCCAAGCCACTGGAGTACACAGACTCTTCTTCTAGTCAAAAGTGGTAAGAGCCCAATGTGGTGGTCAGCCCAAATAGATTCCTCTATGGCATGGCTTGAATCTCTCAAGCTATCTGGTGCTCGATATTTCCGCTGGTCAGATCGACCCTCTGTCTCTTCCTACTTTTGCTTCACTGTCTTCTTATTCTATGTATTCCATCCTCCTTTCGGGATTCTGGTCTTTCTTCATCTCCCCGGCTGTTTTTGACCTTTTTTCTCTCTCCCTATTCATGGCTTTTAGCCATTCGTTCTCATGCATGTTCGGTTCCTCTTCTGCCTCTATCAATTTACCTTCTGCAGCTATGCTTGGAGTTCCATGTTTGGCATTAGCATGAATGCTCAGAGAGTGGCCACTTGTCCTCCTCTAAACAACGCCAGCCTTCTTCGTCGGTTCATTTCTTCAGTTACGTCGTGGATGAAGTTTTTCCTCAATCATGGCATTCAAATGGATTCCAAATCTTTATAAATCGTGGTGTATTCCATTGCCGATTTTGATTCCTACATCGAGCGCAATCTCGGCCATCTAATATGGGGCCTCCAGATCCGACACCATATGCACGTCCCACACAATTGACTTGCTCGACTGATAATGCACAATCAACGGCAGTTTTCTCTCACCTTTTCTTACCACACGTTGATCATTGAGTGGGATTGCTTTGCTTCCATCCAAACCCGCTTACCATTTGAGTGCGCCCCTATCAATACCATTGGTTTCCAGAGTGCAGGTCTCACCTTTGTACGTTTAGCACTTTTTTCCTTTTCTGCCCGTGGTTCTTCAGTTCGCCATGCGTCTGTGTGCTCGAGATTCCCCCATTTCGGCCCTATTTGCCCAACAATTCCTAGCACTAATCGTACATCAAAATCCACCTCCTTTTCTCAATCCGGGGCTCCCAAGGGCTACTTTGACCTGCCATGCAGTCTTCATGGGCCTTGGTGAGCGTGCTTTGATCGAGGTCCTTGTCGTTCCATTCTGGCTGCCAATGCCACTAGTTCAGGGGTGTTTTTTATCACGGTTTTTGAATTCTTTAGAGATTTGTCTCGACCTGATAGATTCATGGTTCTTTGACAGTCTTTTATGGATCCAATTTGGATCACGGCCTTCCGAATGAAAAAGATTTTGGACCACCAAAAGTTGGTTTTCTTTCAAGCATCGACTAAGTGAAGATACTACTTTCTCACTTGTCCAATCTCAATCCACTTTTCATTGCTCAGCTTCGAACCTTTGAGTCTAATTCTGAGGTACTCAACATCTCCTCTGCGTGTCGTCCTCACCTTCCTGTCCAAGACTGTTTCTTCCTACAATCCATTAAGATATTTAGGTAGTAGGTCATCAATAGAAGGCAATTGACTTTTCTCTTCAGGATCCTCAATTAGAGAAGGTTCATGTTAGGATATTCCGACACATAGGAAATAGTTAAGTTCAACTTGGTCTAGTATAGAGTTAGGTAAAGTGTGTTTCTTTACTGTTGTACATTTTGTAACTTAC
>APFE031233550.1:0-11599 GCA_000404065.3 Pinus taeda | reverse complement strand
CTTTTCTAGGTGTTATTCTGACAATACTGTCTACAGCAAGAAAGTGGGCAACTCTCTTATCATCCTTGTTCTTTATGTTGATGATCTTATTCTTACTGGTAGTGATCCCAACCTTATAAACCATGTGATGTCCAGCCTTAAAAAGAAATTTGAAATGACAGACTTAGGACACTTACACTATTTTCTCGGTCTTCAAGTCTTGCAATCCAAGGAGGGTATTTCCCTTTCCCAGTCCAAGTATGCTTGTGATATTCTTCGTCATTTTCACATGGAAGATTGTAAGCCAGCTCCTTCTCCCTTTCAGTCTGGAGTCAAACTTTCAGTCTCTTGTACTTCTCCTGAAGTTGATGCTACCTTATACCGTCAACTTGTAGGAAAACTCTTGTATTTAACCCATACTCGTCCTGACCTTTCCTTGCTGTTGGCCTTGTTGCTCGTTTTATGGAAAACCCCCGTGAAAGTCATTGGAAAGCAGCTAAAAGAATACTTCGTTATGTTCGAGGTACAATACAGTTTGGGATTCATTACAGTGCCAAAGCAACTCCTCTATTAGTTGGTTTCACTGATTCTGATTGGGCTGGTGACCCTGATGATCGGAAGTCCACTGCCGGTTATGTCTTCACTCTTGGTTCAGGACCTATTACATGGGCTTGTAAGAAACAGGCTGCCATTTCTCTTTCGTCAGCAGAAGCAGAGTATCGTGGTGCCGTGGAAGCTATTAAGGAAGCCTTGTGGCTTCGTCAGATCCTATCAGAATTGGGCTTTGAGCAGCAGCATCCGACTACACTTTGGTGTGATAATCAAAGTGCCATTCAGCTTTGCAAAGATTCAGTTCAGCATCAGCGCAGCAAACACATTGAACTTCACATGCACTTCATCAGAAAGCTCATTCATGACCATGTTCTTGAAGTGCAATATTGTTCAACAGATGATCAGTTTGCAGACATCTTCACAAAGGCTCTCACAGAGGCGAAGTTCACTAAACTTCGATATATGCTTGGAGTTCAGGAAGTTGTCACTAAGGGGGGATAGGCTCTAGTGCCCCCTTCCTTCTCCTATTGTGTCATATTTGTAAATCCTGCAATCCTATCCCAAGTTGTTCTTAAGGGGGGATGTTAGGATATTCCGACACATAGGAATAGTTAAGTTCAACTTGGTCTAGTATAGAGTTAGGTATAGAGTTAAGTAAAGTGTGTTTCTTTACCGTTGTACATTTTGTAACTTACAATCCGACGGTCACGATATGTAGTGATCCGACGGTTCATTCTCTCCTCGGTATTACCGACACTTGATCCGTGGCTTGACACCCGATTGGTCATGAATTCTATTTAAAGCGCATGGAGGGTCATTTGTAGGTTAACCGTGCATGAGAGAAGCTTATGTAAATTTTCATTCTTTATTAATAAATTGCCTGTAGTAGCCACGTTGGCGCAGGCCGTGGACTGTTTCCCTCTCTGAGGGTTTTAACCACGTCAAAATACTAGTGTATTGATCTGTGATCTGTTTGTGAGCGGTGTCCTTCTGGTGTTCTGTCTGAGGAACTTACCCTGTATATTCCTACAGTTCAAACAATCTCAAGCAATCTGCATTTACGACTCAGCAGATGTGTATGTAAGCTGGTAGATCAAGGAGAAAAGCATTTTCACCAATCTTCTCAAGTATCCTAAAAGGTCCATACCTAATAGGCTTTAGCTTTTTACCTTCACCTTGCATCCTGTCCTTGCTGATATACAACCAGACCTGGTCTCCAACCTGAAAAACTATGCTCCATCTGATGCTTGTCATGCCTAGCCTTATATTTGGCTTGGCTCCTTTCTAGTTGTTCCTGTACTGCCTGGTGGATCTCCTAGATCTGTTCAATGAACCTAGTTGCCTTGTCCACATCACTGTGTCCATCAACCATGGTATCTTTACCAAAGACAAAATCTAAAGGAGACCTTGGTATGAAACCAAAATAGGTCTCAAAAGGAGATTTCTGTGTAGAAGAGTGTTGGCTCTATTGTAAGCATGCTACACATAACCCAAATGTTCATCCCGAAGCTTAGGATGTTTATTGCAATATCCCCTGAGTAACTGGATCACTATCCTGTTAACTACTTATGTTTGGCCATTGGTTTGTCAATGAAAAGTTGTGCTTTTCTTCAGTTGGGTGTCCATCAGTTCCCACGGACTTGACCAAAAATTCCCCACAAATCGGGTGTCTCGATTAGATACAATAGAAGTGGGTAATCCAAAATAAACCCATACATGTTCAAAGAATAATTTTGCAGTTTGTTCAGCTGTAATCTATGTATTACAAGGTATCAAAATACACATTTTGCTGAACCTATCCACAACCACGTATAGATAATCATGACCTTTCCTGGATTTAGGCAATCCTCCAACAAAATCCATGGAAACACTTTCCCAAGGGTGAGAAGGAACTAGCAATGGACTGTACAAGCCTAGTTTTCTATTGTTGGGCTTGCTTTTAGCACACATAGTACACCCTTTTACATATCTAGAAACTGTCTCATTCATTTTTGGCCAATAACAAAATCTTTGCAGCTGTGCAACTGTTTTACTTACCCCAAAGTGACGTGATATTAGAGAAGTGTGTGCCTCTCTAATTATTTTTACCCTCTTTGTTTGTGGAATACAGAGTTTCCCATAATGATACAAGAGTCGGTCCTTCACATGATAGTCCAATTCTTCTACCTTTTTGCCTTGACTTAAAGTTTCATATACATCTTTAAAGTCCATATCCTGAGCATATTGTTCTATGTAGCTTTCATGTAGCACAAAAGTATGCTCAAGTATGGTAGATGCATTTATAATAGGTCTAGATAACATTCTGCAACTTTGTTGTGTATGCTCTTTTTATATCTGATGACTAGATGAAACTGTTGTAGAAAACCCATCCATCTGTAATGCCTTGATTGTTGCAACTTAGTTTGGGAGTGTAGATATTCAAGTGGTTGATGATCAGTATGTATTACTATCTCTTTGCCCATTAAGTAATGTTTCCACTTTTTCACACTCTGAACTAATGCATACAATTCTTTGTCATATGTAGGATAGTTAACTACTACAGGATTAAAAGTCTCATAATGATAACATATGGGTTTATCGTGTTGTGTCAACACTGCTCCCATGGCATAGTCACTGGCATCTGTTTGGATTTCAAACAGTCTTTGTAGATCAAGCAGTGCTAGTATAGGTGTTGTACTAATCTTTTCTTTCAAGGTGTTGAAGCCATTCTGATGTTTGCCTCCCCACTAAAACACCTTGTTCAATCCTATTAAAGCATGTAAGGGAGCTGCAACTGAGGAAAAATTAGAAATGAACTTCCTCCAATATTGTGCTCCTCCTAAGCAGCTTCTCACTTCTATAGCAGACTTGGGTTTAGGCCAGTTTACAATGACTTCCACTTTATAGGGATCTATTTTCAATTCACCACCCCCTACTATATGACCCAAATAATTTAGAGATGTTTTTCCAAATTCACTTTGAGAGTTTAACATAAATTTTTTCTCTTTTCAAAACATCTAATGTCTACTTTAACATGCTTTAAGTGTTCTTCCCATGTTTTACTAAAAATCATAATGTCATCTAGATACACAATAACAAAATCATCAAGAAAAGGCCTAAGTACATCATTCATTAATCTCATTAAAGTAGCGGGAGCATTGGTTAAGCCAAAAGGGATAACCTGCCACTCATACAATCCCTGCTTTGTTTTGAAAGAAGTCTTCCATGCATCTTGCTCTGCAACTCTAACCTGATGGTATCCACTATGCAAATCCAGCTTGGTGAAATAAACAGCTTCCTTCAATTGATCTAAAAAGATCATCTATGCAAGGAAGGGGATAACAATTTTTTATTGTTATCTTATTTAGTGCTCGGTAATCAATGCACATTCTCCACGAGCCATCTTTCTTTCTCACCAAAACGATTGGTGACCCACATGGTGATGTGCTAGGCCTAATGAACCATTTCTCGAGCAACTCCTGCACCTACTTCTTGATTTCAGCATTCTCTAAAGCAAACAACCTTTACATCCCAATTTGAGGCAATGGAACATCTTGCTGCAAAATAATATCATGTACTATTTCCTTTTTGGGTGGCAGACCTTTAGGTTCCTGAAACAAGACGTCATACTCTGAAACAATGTTTTCTATATCAACTTGCTGCTGAGCATTATAGCCCTCAAATACATTGGTTTTATCAGGTTTATTTTCCCTTACAACCATTAGTAAGAATTGTTTTCATGAATTTATCATTCTTTTCATCTACCCAGAATTTATGAGAGTATAATTATTCTTGAGCTTGTGAGCTCTTACAAAGTATTTGATTCCATCTTTAACAAGTAGATACTTGTTCTTAGCTCTATAGAAAATAGCATTTCTATCATACAAGTAAGGACTTCCTAAAACAATTCCACATATATTGAAAGGAATTATGTCTAACTCAACCTCATTTACAAATGCTGACCCAAAAGAAAACTTGAGTTTGCACTGTCTAGTCACTTGTAGTTGTGCTTTATCATAGAACCATCCTAATGGGTATGTTTTTTTGTGAGGTGTAGTTGCTAATCCCAATTTCTTTACAATTGCTTCAGAAATCAAATTTACTTGTGATCCACTGTCAAACAAAGTATTAATCTTTTGATGTTTGGAAATAACTCGAATATGGAAAAGCTCATGTCTTTTTCTCTCATGTTCTTCATCAATAATAGTTTGAGTAGAATTACTAGTACATGCTTTAGAATTCTTACCTTTTATACCTGTGGCTGCAATGACTGTTTCATATCCCGTGTTTGAGACTAAATCTTTTTGAATAGCTACAACAGTCTTCTTCTTCTTGCCCTTGGACTTCTTAGGTCTCGGCTCTGGATGCAGAATCCAACCGTGCTCATTATCATGCCTCTCCTTTTTACAGTGAGTGCATGAAGCTTTGCCTTTCTGTGCAGTGTTATCCTTCCTTGCTTTCCACTTCTGTTTTCTTTTCTCCTTGCTCTTACTTGTAGTGGGTTGGGATGGTCCCCCAACTTCTGGATTTCCATTCTTTCCTCTAGCTTCTAGATGAGTAGCTTGTACATATACCTCATCTATACTAGTGGGATTAAACATGAGGATGGTATGCCTCATTTACCTATGTAGACGACCAATGTACTTCAAAATAGTTTCTGGTGAGTCTAATGAGATACCCAACATCATTGCTCTCTTTCTGAATTCTTGAGTATACCCTTGCACACTTCGCCCTTTCAACTGCCGAAGAGTTTGCCAACACATCATGGCTTGTTTCATGTAGGCCAACGGATAGAACTAATTTTTGATTGCAACAACAAACTCACTCCAGACTAAGATGGTCTTACCATGTTTCTTCATATCAGCTTGGGTTTTTCCTTCCCACCAAATCAAGGCAGTGCCTCCTAGGTGTAGGCTTGCCAGCTGAATTTTATTCTTGTCTGAGTTGATGTTTTGAACTCTACAATACACATCAATTTGTCTAATCCAATTGTCCAACTTTTCAGCATTTAACTCTCCATCATATATAGCCAAATCAAATTTAACATCTAGCTTAATCAAATATGATTTCTTATTATGCATAGGGCTATTAGGAGGTGTGAGAAAGTTTTCCTCTTTCCATTTTCCTTTTCCTTTGGAGTGGTCATGGGAATGAGACTCGTCTTCTTCTTTATCTTGTTTAGAACCTGATGAATCTTCATCCTTATGCTTTCTAAAGTCCCTATACATTTCTTCTACCATAGACTTTATAGTTAGGAAACTCTCTATGAATTGAGGATCCGGCCCCATAGAACCTTCCTCTGACATTGTCTTCCGAGGATAGACTCTCCAAATTTCAGGATTAGTTTCGACCAACTCTCCTTCTCCTAATTTGAGCTTTGATCTAGTGAGAATTCAACAGCGAAACCAATGCAAGATTTTCTAACCTTACAGCCTAGATCTCTAATACCAATTGATCTGATATTCACCCTATGAGTGACATCAGTTAAATATTTCTTAAAAAAAGGTATTACAGACTCATGTGATGGTGTGTGTTCTGTGTTATTGAAGCAACGGATCGATCAGATTGCCAATACACAGATAATAAAATGGAAAGATAACAGAGAAATACAGTAAGAAATCACAAAGACACAAGAATTTTAATAATAAGTTCACCCTATTCTCCAGGGATACATCGTTGGTCCAGCTTTCAATGGTGATCTTGTTTTATTGTGTCTTTAAGCAAAGAATTACAATACAGGGACTCAACATGAGTTCTCCTGAAGCAGGTTTTGCTTGGCAGGGTGGTTCTTGGATTCCCTAAGCTACTGGAGTACACAGACTCTTCTTCTTCCTACCAGCTCTGTGACCTTCTGGTCTATAGTGGCAATAGCCCAATGTGGTGCTCAGCCCAGACATATTCCTCTATGGGATGGCTTGAATCTCTCAAGCTCTCTGGTGCTCGATGTTGCTGCTGGTCAGGTAGGCCCTCTGTCTCTTCCTGCTTTGCTTCACTATCTTCTTTATCTGTGTATTCCATCCTCCTCTCAGGATTCTGGGATTTCTTCATCTCCCCGACTGTTTTCGACCCTCTTTCTCTCTCTCTGTTCATGGCTTTTAGCCATTCATTCTCATGTTGTTTCGGTTCCTCTTCTACCTTTGTCGATTTACCTTTTGCAGCTGCACTTGGAGTTCCCTATTCGGCATCAGCATGAATGCTCAGGGAGTGGCCACTTGTCCTCCTCTAAATAGTGCCAGCGTGCTTCGTCAGTTCATTTCCTTAGTTACGTCGTAGATGAAGCTTTTCCTCCACCATGGTGGTCAAACGGATTCCAAATCTTTACAAATCACGTCGTATTCCTTCATCAATTCTGCTTCCTCCATCGAGCACGATCTCAGCCATCCAATCTAGGGCCTCCAGATCCAACGCCATACGTACGTCCCATGCGGTTGACTTGCTCGACTGATAACGCACAATCAACAGTTGTTTTCTCTCACCTCCGCTTGCCATGTGTCGATCGTTGAGTTCGATCGCTCCTCTTCCATCCAAAATCGCTTACCATTTGAGGGTGCCCCGATCAATACCATTGGTTTCCAGAGTGTGGTTCCCTCCTTTTTACGTTTAGTGCTTTTTGCCTTTTCTGCTCGCAGTTCTCTAGTTCGCCATGCATCCATGTGCTCAGTGCGCTTTGACCGAGGTCCTCGTTGTTCCATGCTGGCTGCCATTGCCACTGGTTCAAGGGTGTTTTTTATCGCGGTTTCTGAATTCTTTAGAGATTTGTCCTGACTTGATACAATCATGGTTCTTTGACAGTCTTTTATGGATCCAATTCGGATCAGTTGTCTAGTGTCTTTTCATTGGTGAAAGCCCAACAACTACCCTTGCAACATTTAGATATAATTTCATTTTAGGCTTTTATAATCATATTATCACATGCATGTAATTTTAGTATTGCTTACATTGCAATGTATTTCAATTCATGTGATAGCTTCCTTAATATCATATTTTCCTCCTTTCATAATATCATGGAAATGTATTCCAATACCTATTACTGGCACTTTATCCTCAAATGTTATGTCAATGCAATGCTCGTATTCTCCCTTAATGCAGCTTGTTGTCCTTTTCAATGTTATGTGGCAGGCATTCAATGCAATGCAACCCATTATGATAAAGGATACAACTGCATTGATACACCTATAAGTCATTGTTAATAGAATACCACTCCTTTGGTACCACTGAAAAACATCCAATGCATTGATAATAGTTGCACCAACATATTGGTAATATATATACCATAATCATTGCAATAGATCGACATATGTAATAAGTGCTTAGAAAGATAGAAATATATCCCAAGTAAAAAAATAAAAGCACCAATGCAGATGCAACAACACATTAGATAATATATAACACCTATTTCATCCTAAGCCAGCATTGCAATATTATATGTTGCAAGAAGAATTCAATGCATTTGATATCACTGCATCAATATATATACCAAGTATTTTCAATATATATATTCCCAACGCACTGTAATATGTAATAACCAAGCCCTTTACTATGATAATACAATGAATTTTAATTATTTCAACAGACGTGTATTGTATCCATCACGCCTTTAATACATGCAATACTAAAATCTATCTATCAATGCAATTTTGCATGGTAGTATTTTTATGCAACAAATAACATGAACCTTTGCAACATTTTTGTTATCACCAAAAAATTTATCATCTAGCCTAATTTACTAGATGGATCGAAGTACACCATGTAACGCCAATTTAGAATAGTCAAAATTGCTTTCGCTATGAGAAATTACTTTATAAACCACCTTTGTTAAGTAATTTATAGTTAAACCCATGAATAATAATTAAATAAATCACTATATATTTGATTTTCTTCTAGGAATAATTAATTAAACTATTGTTGAATCATTATTCCTTGTCATATTTGACCTAATCCTGAAAAATAAACAGATAGATCATTAATTATCTTATTTTTCTCTAAGAATAATTAATTAATCACTAACTAATTATTATTCTTTGTCAAATTTGACTAAATCCTTTAGGAATAATTAAATAAATGCTTATTTATTTATTATTCCTTAACCACTTCCTTGACATGATAGATAAATCATTTATTTATTCATTATTTCTAAATAAAAGTTTAAATATGTTTTACCTCCTAACCAAATATAATAAAATATTCCAAGTCGTTATTCCAAGAATGGGGTTAATAATATTTTATTATTTCTCATTATTCAAGGATAACTCAATATTTTGTTATAAATATAAGGGTTTTCCAGTCATTATTCACTTTTGATCATTTTCATTGTTTCACTCACTGTTGTAACTCTAATTATTTTCATTGTCGCACACCATATTTTAGTTGGGTTTACACATTATAGAGGAGAGAGACTCTACCCAAGCTGAAGACATTTGAGGATAGCCAAGAACCCATCCCATAGAGGGGATTGATAACAATTATTTGTTCCCATCACAAGTGTTATAATAAAATTATTCTTGTATATCTGGTTTCCATTGGATGATTGGAGTTATTACTATTTCGTTTTGTTGCTTAACTATGATTGTGGCATAGATTAGAATTTTGGCAAGTTTTGATTCTATTAGTTGCTGCAGATGTACAATGTTTAGCATCCATTTATATTGTTGAGATTGTTTGTCATCCACAATCTTAAGTGGGTTCTCTTCATACATCTTTGAGAAGAAAACACTACAACAAAATTGGTGACGCCATTGGGGATTTTCTGATTGTTGCCAATCACAAAATTGGTGACTCCACTGGTTTTATACTTAAGATCCAGAAACCTGGGTGACCTTTGGTTTTCAGCTTAGGGTTTCTTCTTTTTTCAGTCTCTTAAGGTTTCCTAGCCTTTTAACCCTAGATCTGTTAAATTTCTGACTTCCACAAGCTTTCTAGTCTTTTCCATAGGTCCAGGAACTAGCCGCGACAGAGAACAATTTTTCCCAAGATTTGCCGACCAACAATCATGGAGCAGAAATCATAGTTTTTAGCCCAAACAGTGCAATCTGGGCTCCAAAGCGCACCTTTCAGCCCAAAAATTGTGATCCCACCTAAAAATAGGTCAATACCTGTGATTTTTGGGTCTTTGGGTTTTTCTCTGATATATTTCTGGGTTTTGCTAAGAGCTGTCTGTTGGGTTATTTGACATCTATCTCATCCCGCTTAGGCCTTTATCTACTTTGATTTACTCATCAAAGGGGAATTTATCCCCCTTAGGTCTTCTAGTACGCTTCCACCTTTATAGTAGGAGTTTAGCTAAGTGAGTAGTCTGAGTCTCTGCAACACTTTCAGCCATATTTTCCAGGTCTGTACCATTCTGTTTCAGATCCATAAAGATAGGTTGCCACCATCCATATTTTAACATTACAACTTGTTTGGTCATTGGCCTTAGGGTCCCATTGGTTTCCCTAGTTGTTTCGCCCATCTCCCTATCTTTTTGGAGCAATCTTCCTCTCTAGTTTTCTTATGTTGTTGCACCACTTTCCAACAGCTTAGTGTCACTTGATCCTACTCACATTGACATTTAGATATCTTTACCATTTTAGTGTACTTTTCGTCAATTTAGCCACAAACCAACACAATGTTTGCAAACCCAGTTTGGGTAGGGTTTAGTTAATTTTTTTGTTGTTCATTTTTTGTTGTTAATTTTTGTTTATTTTCAGCAATCTTTTTTCTTTTTTACAAACATGATCTGGGCTTAATCAATAAATACACTTTCACACTCAAGAACAACTTAAGCAAATGGTGCTTGGTTTACATTGCTAAGCCAAGACTTAACATAATAAATTTATCTCCCCTCATCCAGAGAAAGGAATATTGTTGATCTCCCTTCACCATTTCGGTGTCATGTGTGTTGTATCACCATTGCACCACCATGGCATTTTTCGCAGAGACTATTAGGCTTTCACCCCCAGTTTTTGCTTGGGAATGTTACCCCTCCCCATCAGGTTCGATTTCATAGCCCTCCGAGTCCCCATACAGACTCTTCTCTTGGTTCATTCGATTCCTCATTTGATTCTGAGCCTCCTTCACCACATATCATCACCATGTTTGGACCCACAACTGGTGTAGGAACCAAACACTGTGTTGTCTCCGAGTCTATCTCGGTGGTCACATCAAGCGGAATAGTCTCAGGAATCGTTCTGGTAGTCCCCATGCTCCCTTTTATGGTTGGGTTAAGTCTACCAAATTTTAGCCAGTTGATAAATGACCCCATACACCACAATGTTCGTTGGCCTTCTTTGCCGACTAAGCTTCCCTCGAGCATCCCAAACTTTGAGGGTAATGTTGGAGAGGATCCTACCAACCATGTCCAATCGTTCCACATGTGGTGTTCGTCCAACTCCATTACCAATGACTCCATTTGTCTTCAACTATTCCAATGCACACTCACTGGAGACTCTACAAAATGGTATGTAGACCCGCCTGCCACATCTCATTCCATTTTTGTGACACTTGCTAAAGCATTCCTTTCGTATTTCTAGTTACCTCTCTGATATGACACTAGTATAGAGTTATTGACCTCATTCTATCAGTCCTCTGCCACTCACCTTTCTGACCATGTTCAAGAGTGGTGTAGAAAGAGAAGCACATGTCGTGCCCTACCCTTCAAAGACCGTGCCTATCTAGATTGGTTTCTTATGAGGCTTTTAGCACCCATTGGAAAATATGTCACATCTTATTTTCCTTAGACTGAGAAAGAATCTCTCCAAACCACTGTGAGATATGACCTGATTTATGCCCAATCTAGTTATGTTTATACCATCATTCCATACCTCCCTCGTCACGGAAGTGCAAATGCACTAGGGAAGTTTAACACCACCGACGGTATCATTGAAACCCTTTCACACCCTTCGCCATATGCTCAAAAAATTTATGGTTATCTGCAGGGGGGCACCAGTTCCTCTAACACTCATGCCCCTCCCACGAGCAACATGTTTTCAGGGCCCTAACCTCTCTACCAAATAATTTCTCCTCCGTATGCATGACCGAGCGCTCCATCCCCTCAAGAATTAGTGCTGCAACCTCCCATGCATCCTTAGCCCCAATAGCCACCGCCCCCTTA
>APFE031233548.1:0-14716 GCA_000404065.3 Pinus taeda | reverse complement strand
CCCTACCCTATTTGGCATTTACATCGATAAGCTTGAAGGCTATTTAGAGGAAGCAGGATGTGATGGCACGATCTTAGATGGGATAGTCGTCATCCTTCTTCTCTATGCTGATGATATTGTTCTTTTCACAAGGTGCCAATCTGATCTTGATAATTAACTCACGCTTCTTAAGGATTTCTTCTCTACCATGGGTATGATTGTTAACAATGAAAAAAAGTTTTGATTATCAAATCCAAGAAGGAAAATTATGCTAATTTTATGTATGAAAATAATAACTTGGAGGAAGTGTATTCTTACAAGTACCTAGGAATTGATATTCATCGCAAGCTCAACTAGAACCATAGCATTGAGAAAAGGATTAATGGGGGGTAGAAAGCCTATTTTGGTCTTGAAAATAATTGTAAAATAGCAAACCTCATAATGTAGGATAAAAAGAAGTTCCTCTTTGAAACTTTAGTCACTCGTGTTATCTTATACTACTGTGAGGTTTGGGGTTGAAGCATCTCCAAAGAATCATGGCGAAAGATTGAGCAAATCCAGAAGAGTTTTATAACTTATAACATGAAAATTAAAAGTAATACACCCTATCCTATTCTCCTTATAGAAGCAGGTCTTTCCACTATTGAGAGCCTAGCTATGATTAGGTTTCTGCTGTACAAGCACAAACTCAATAACATAGATGATCATAGACTTCCTAAGCTAGCTTTAAATTCCAACCAAAACCACCTAAGGCTCAATCAGGGGTGGCATAAAGATACAAGGCCTGGTTCAACTATTGGGAGATCAATGAGAATGATGCATTGCAAAAAATTAATAACATTAAAGATATTGTTACTTTTAAGTTCAAAGAAATAATATGGTGTCAGAAAGATTTAGCTGCTAAAAGAAAATTAAGTTATTATAAGAAGGTCATCAACCCCATCCTAGAAGATCAAAAGTATCTCTCTATTTAACTAACTCAAACAATAAAATTAATATAGCAATGATTAGAATGAATTCTCATGAGCTCCATAGTGAAACAGGTCACTGGGCAGTTCCTAAAACACCATGGATGGAAAGGATCTGCCATATATGTGAGAGTAGGAACATCGAGGATGAAAACCATTTCCTCTTAGAGTGCCCCACCTACAACCACATTAGATCTCAGTTTTACAATCTTTATTACAATACTGACCTTCCTAGCGTCTTACAATGTCAAAATTATAGTGAGCTCACGAGGCTTCTCTCCAAGCTTTTTGAGCATAGGAATAAAATCTTAAATCAAAATAAATAATTTGTCTCTTTAGGTCTGATAGAAAAATGTTCGGTTTGAGTGGATGTTAACCACCATCACCACCACCACCATCATCATCATCATCATATATATATATAATATATATATATATATATTATATATATATATATATACACACACATTAAAACAAACAACTATATTATATTCAAAAACTTCGACAACAAACAATTATATTATTATATGTTTTATATTCAGAATAAAACTTAAAAAATTATATTCGCAAAGCATTCAAAATATATATTTATTATGAATTTAACATATGACATTAGAAAAATTAATATCAATTTATTTAATTATTTAAAATTTATTTTGAAACACAGTATGAAATTACAAATATATTAAAATAAATGTATACAATTATCTATTATTTATTATAGTTAACATGTAGCATTAAAAAAAATTAATAACATTTTATTTAACTATTTAAAATTTATTTTTAAACATAAAAAGTAATAAATTAGCAATATTAAAATATATTAAAAATTAACAATTACATATAATTAAAAATAAATATTACTTTATCTAATTAAACATTTGAGTTTACTTATATACCAATTATGTCAATACCTTAGTGGGCTTAAAAAGCATCAAATTATATAACTTGAATTTAAATATTTATTCAAAAATATCTATTAAGTTTAATTTTACATGGGAAAGATAAACTTAATTTTGACAACATTCACTAATTTTGTTTAAATTATTAGACATGTTAAAGGTTGGTAGACTAAATTTTGAAGATATGGAATTTATTTTTGTTTAAAGATACTAGCAAATATAGGAATTGTAGGGATGACACTATTTTTTCAATTCGATCTTTTAAAATAAGTTTAACGATTTAAAAATATATTATAAAATATGTTAAATAAAAAATATATTTTAATTTAATTGGATTTGAATTCAATTAAAAAGATGTAAATAATAAAACTATGTTAATTTAATTTAATTTAATTTGATTAAGATTAAGAAAATGTTAATAATTTTCATAATATATATTTTTTTAAATACAAAGTTCGAGAATCTATTTCTTTTGTTAAGAATGGTAGATCCATTTTTTTCATTATGGTATCTGCAAGCAGGTTACAACCACTTAGCTTAATTAGGTGATCTCAAACTTCTTGTTGGAAAAGAAGGTTTGTTGACCACAAAACCGCATTATACGCCATCTAGTAGCAAAAAGTAGTTATTTTATATATTCAAGCTATATATACTTGATTATCATGTACACAACCATGAGTTGTCTTTCTAGATATATAAACTACTACAAACTGGGACGAAAATGCTATCCACATAAAAACTTAAGCAAAAAGACTATGACTTCATCCTCCTAGTTATCCTGATCAGTCGATGTCAAGTTACCCAGGGTTGGGTGCTTCACACTGATCTAAGAAGATTGGTAACTAAGAACGTGCTTGAGAATGTTTTCTAGATTTGACTGAGATGACCATCCAGATTTTTTCCATCGCCTTTGCTAGGAGGCATTTAAGGAGCCAATACATGCGTAGAGTCTATTTATATTGTGATTCTCTACCGCGAGTGTGTCTCAGATCAGGAACCAATACTTTCCACTCTTCCACATCCACTGCCCGCACTTTCGCAAATCTGTTGATGTCATCCTCCCACTCAGCAATGAGTTGTTGAATCTCCTCTTTGGTGCCACCCACATATGCAATAATTATTTATTGGATCAGTTTTCCAACTGGTTTCCTCCCACTGTGTTTTCCAAGATTTCTCAGCTCATCCTCAACCTCACTCTCATGGAGTCTCTTGTCTCTGCCTTGCCTTTCCCTGAACTAGCCATTATTGTAATATTGCATAACCTTATAGCCTATTGATGACAACAACCCAAAACTAGCTTCAGTGCTTTTTTCCTCTAAGAGGAGTTACCTACTTCAGGACCAAGAAACAAAAAATTCCAAACCATTATTTTCATAATTTTCAACAGCCACTCGTTCTCTTCATCCAATGTTTCTTCCCCCCATATATCTTATTCAAAGCCCCTAAGTGTTAAAGACCCGCAACATCACCATTTTAATGATGTTTGGGCCTGCACAAGACTATGTAACTTCAACCTTTCAGTATAGTCAACCAAATATCAATTATATATATATATAGAAGTGCGCCCTTCCAATTCCGCTTACCAAACTTATGGCAATTTGTATAAACATTTTGCTCAATAACAAAAATATGCTCTACAATTACGTACCTTCCACAACGCTTCCACTGCAATAAACTGATTTCAACGCAGTCTCCCACATCTTCAATTTATTCATTTGAATTAGAAATGATGCTGGCTCATACGGTTTTTAATATCAGTGCTTTCAATCCAAAGTCTATACTAAACCAACAATTTGATCATTCAACTTACCTCCCCAATGAATAATCTGGGCTACGCAACCTTCACTACTTATGCATCTGGTTATTAACGTTCCGCTCCACGATTTCTATCCTGCAATTCTTGAATGAATTCTTAATGATTATTACAACGTCACCATTTCCTCAATGCTAGATTTCAATGAGTTTTTCCAGACTTATGTTCAACGCTGATTTTTCCTCAATTCAATACGGTCGCTTTCTGCAAACAATTCTCCAGTGCTGACGGTCTCTCCTGCAAACATACTCTTTCACAAATCAATGTCAATTTTAACAAACAAATCATTCCCACTCGGTCTCTACGTTCCATTTTGTTCGCTCAACAATACCAGCAGATCCATAAAAGTCGATTTCCATACTCTCAATTGGATTCCACGCTATATATAACACAATTCCACTTGTTTTCAATCAATCCAACATTACGCAGTAAATGAATTCAAAACCTGCGCTTTCAACATAGATTAAATCACCACCAAGTTCATTAATTTTAATGTGAGACATAAATCAGATCCATTTAATTTAAAACAGGCCGAAGCACAGTTCTATCAATGTCGACTCATATAAACGATGCCACTCCATACCACTACACAGACAACCATTCTGTATTGTAAATTCATACAATTTCAAATATATTGATTTCAGTTTCACCTGTATACAGCTTCGATAACTTGATTCACATAATATGTCAACTTTTATCATTGTACCGCAGACCAACACATTAGCAATAATAATTCACCATTTATTTGTACCCAGTCCAGTGCAGTTGACATTGATTATGCAGATCGAAAAACTTTTGTTGGCCAGATATTTCATTTCTGTGGCCCTTTACAATTGCTGAAGGCTTACAGCCTTGTTGTTCAAGCCTACTCTCAAACTCACACTCACTCACAATCTCAATGTATTTTTCTCTCAAAACCCCCTCCTATTTATACAATTTTAAAAATAATCTAATTTAATGCTCAATCCCCTTAATTTCTCAATACCACTAAAATATCTCAACAAATCCTATCATCTAGAATCTTATCCGTTTATATCCTTAACTAGTCAAATTCTCTCATATCCTTTTATTAATAAAAGGATATTTACAAAATCCTCATTTTCTCCTATTTTATTTGAAATAACAAATTAATTAAATAAAATATTACAAATTGTCACACCCCCTTTTCTAACATATTTACAAAAAAAAATACCCTTGATGCTCTTGCATCATTACATTACCATGGCTTAGAAATACCACATGCCCAATATGATGTGTTGATATTCCATCTTCTTAAATTAATTAATGTGAGGTAATTTAATTAATAGAGTATATTTAACATGAAAATAAATATTATAATTGATATGTCAATATTACCATGAATATTCCAACATATTTCACGGGGTTTAAATACCTACGATGAACCTAATAATTAAATTATAACTATGAAAGATCTATTCTTATGATTAGCATAATTATAGGCATATATATTTTCAATTTTATTTTCAATTTAAGTTAACGGAAAATATTAACATTAAATTAAGACAAACTAGGGAAGCCATATAGATTAAATAGATTGAACTACAAATAAAATTCAATCCATGATAACCATCAAAATGGTTACCCCAATATTCCTATCACATTCCATAGCTTAAAAAAACATGGAAATTAACTAAATTATAACATTATTACAAACTATATTGTGATTGTTTATAAATAATATTTTTTTCATCCATATTTCAACAACAACAAAAAATCTTAGTGGAAAATTTTAGTGGTGAAATATGTCAATATTACTATGAACGTTAAAACATATTCCATGGGGTTTAAATATATGCCATCAACTTGATAATTAAATTATAACTATGAAATATACTCTTATGATTAGTAAATTATAGGCATATCTATTTTGGAGTTTATTTTCAATTTAAGTTAAAAGAAAATATTAACACAAATTAACAAACTAGCGAAGTCATATAAATTAAATGGATCTAATTACAAATAAAATTCAATCCATGATAATCATCAAAACTAGTAACCCATAATACCTATCACATTTCCTAGATTAAAAAAAAAAGAAATTAACAAAATTATAAGTTTATTACAAGTTATATTGTGATTATTTATAAGAATATTTTTTTGCATGCATATTTCAACAAAAAAATAATATTATTGGAAAATTTTAGTGAAAAATAATCTTTGTTGGGTTTTCTTGATGCCAATATCAAGACCAAATTCATCACTATTTACTTCACACTTTTAATACTCATTATAGGATTAGATTATTAGCCATGTTGTTGAATTATGTTACATATTGATATCCATTTTACCTTGGGATTTGAACTTGTGTCATGCTCTTAACCATTATATCTACTCAAACTATATAGTAGTATATCACTTTTTAGAAGCGATATATAATACTATTTCTTTTTTGGCTTCACTATTTACTTCACACTTTTAATACCCATTGTAGGATTACATTATTGGCCATGTTTTTGGATTATGTTACATATTGATAGCCATTATAGCTTGGGATTTGAGCTTCTGGCATGCTCTTAACCATTAGATGTACTTGAACTATATACTATTATATCACTTTTTAAAAGCGATATATAATCCTATTTATTAAGGGGACTTGAACCTTGAACCTCATGATTTTATTGTATCACTTTTTAAAAGTGATATATAATACTATTTCTTCGTTGGCTTGACCCACACATAGATGTGAACCTTAAATCTCATGATTTACATAATACTTCATAACAAGTTGGTCACCAATTAAGATGCCCCACAAATTTTATATATAATAAATTATAAACTATTAATATTACAAATAAATCTTAAAACTTTTACATTAAATTAGGAAAAATCAATTAAAAATAGTATATTCTAATATTTTTATTTTAAAATATAGATTTACTAATAAGATTAAGTTAAAATTTAAGAAATTACCAAAAAAATAAATAAAATATATTATATTTGAAAAAACTTAATAAATAAAACAAAAAAAAACTAATCTAAATTTTAGAAAATAAAATAATTTAATTAAGCCATATTTTTTACGTATAATTTAAATCTTAAAAAATATAAAATTTAATTTAACCTAATGTAAACCTTTTATTTTAAAAATTTATAACTGAATTATGTAAGAAACCACCCTTATTAATTTAACCTCATGTAAACCTTTTATTTTAAAAATTTATAACTGAATTATATAAGAAACCACGCTTAATATAATTTTATTATTGATCCGGTTCTTCAATTAAAATTTTATGATACATTTAAACACTAACCATGTATCTACGTTGCATAATGTTCCTCGAAAAAGTTGAACAATAATAAGTTCTTGGAAAGCATCTTTCTAACGAAGTAAATATTTCACGAAGACAGTTGAAATATTTTCTGACATCGTAACAAAACAGTGACGGATAATGGTCCCTTGATTCTCCTCGTGCTACGCAGTGGTCCCATATAGTGGTGGAATATTTTCTGACGTCATAACGAATCAATAACGTGTCATTACTATCTGAATCGGAGGGAAACTAAATTTGAGTGTGGTCGTTTCTACACTACGCCACGAATTTGTCCCTTGTTAAAAAACATACGCATTAAACAAGGAATCGGCTTTACATATGCATTCTTTGCCCATGCGGAAGTATTTTAATGTGTGAAAGGTGTTTTCAAATGTTTTGTTCCCTAAGAAAAAGTATTTTCATGTTTTTTATTGAATAATTGATTTTAATTTTTTAAGATAATTTTAAGAATATTTGTTAAATCAGTTATTTGGAATTAATTAAAAGTGTGATTGACTATAAATATTTGCATATTTTGGAGTTTATATTCATGTTGAGATAAAGATCTAAATGCTCATGTTAGGGGAATTACAGATATATGGTAGTTTGGATTACAAATAAAAGCCCAGTATCCGTATCACAAGTTCGACGGAGTAAATAACATATATACATATATATACAATCCGTCGTTTTAGAGGAGAAATAACTATTTATACTCTCTGACATGAATTTCTCTACAATCACAAAAACCAGTTAAGAGTTTTAACTGGCATATAGTTTCTTTCTCAATAGCAAATGCAAGATGTTGCCTATTTAAGGGAGCATGTGGGAAGATAGATAAAAGTGTTTTGTATATACACAATATATAGTCGAGTGAAATGAAATACTTAAGAGTACTTCTCCTAAAATGTCATCAATTCCCTAGTTGCCCAAAATAATGTAACTGTTCTCACGGTATCTGAAAATCATATTTGTTGAACTTTCCTATATATTTTTCAAACACAATATTTAGTTCTTTTCGGTTAAACTAATACACTTTTCTAATTTTCAGAGTGGAGTGCCCACCGATAGATAAAAAAACGTAGATGGCATCCCATGAAGTTAATATTTTGAACATAGCACCTTTTATTTATTTTTTACAAATATTTCTAATTTTATAAATATGGAAAATATTGTAATGATTATAATTATGATTTTAATTATTAATTAATCTTTTTAGTTATGATAAGTATTAATTAATATATGTCATTTGGTGATAGTTATTAAATAGATGTTAATTTAATATTATTACCTAAAAGACATAATGAGAGGTAAATTTTTACATTTTTCCCATATGTTTTTAGGTTTTCATGTTACTATAATTTGAAAAGATATGGTATATATACATATTCAAGAATAAAATTAGTTTCTTTATGGTATAATGACCTAGCAAATACTAGGTCAACCAACTAGTATGCTTACTTTAAAGTTTAGAAGGCAAGTCACCACAACAATACTTATAAGCAATCAACAACACAACCCTATTTAACAAGGTATTATAGATGTTAGAGATCAAACAAAACAAATATATATTCAAGAATTTGTGCAGCTCACAAAAACACTCTACACTTCATCATTAATAATCAAGAATATATGTAGTTTACATGCAAGTAGGAGAGTTAGAACAACGACGTAGAATGTAGAAACTAATCCCTAAGCTAAGTCTCACACAAAACTAATGAATGAACTCTCTCCAATAATAATTTCTCCATTAAGTTCAACACTCCCCTTTAATGGAGAAAGGGTTGACTAGTACTCTTAACATCTCCCTAAATAACTTAGATTTAATTATTCCAAGAGACTTAGTAAAAATGTCTACAACATTATCACAAGTATTACAATATTGAATATAAAACTCCTTTGACTGAACCTTCTCTCTAACAAAGTGAAATTTGAGAACTCCCCTTTAATGGAGAAAGGGTTGACTAGTACTCCTAACATCTTCCTAGATAACTTAAATTTAATTTTTCCAAGGGGCTTAGTAGAAATGTATGCAACATTATCATAAGTATTAAAATATTCAATATAAAACTCCTTTGACTGAACTTTCTCTCTAACAAAGTGAAAATGTGTATCAATAGACTTTGTGTTTTTATGAAACACTCGATTGTTTGTAGGTTTGATCAAGCTCTGGTTGTCACATCTGATAATTCTTGCATATTTTGTTCTTCTTTTGAATCATGGAGAAGTCTCCTCAACCAAACTTCTTCACATCACACATTGCATGATACTTGGCTTCTACTAAAGACAAGCATACAATGTTCTGCTTCTTTTTGCTCCATGCAATGACCCCAGAAACAATGTTGAATGCATAACCTTTTATGGATCGTCAGTCATCTAGTTTTCTGGCCTAGTATGAATTTGAAAAACCTGTCACTCTAACATCAAATGAATCAGTATATTTAATACCAATGTGTAAGGTTCCTTGAGGATACCATAAGATGCCTTTTGTTGCAACCCAATGGTCCTTAAGGGTCTTTGAAATGAATTCACTAAAGACACTGACTGCAAAACCCAAATCCGACCTAGTTATGGTCAAGTAAATTAATGAATAATTATCTCCAAATCCATTAAACTTATCTAGAATGGGATCTAGAAGTCTTATCATGAAAGAATTATCCATTCCCATTCATTGATGGGATTTTATTTGGAAAGAACCTCATCTCTGGGTGTCCCCTTTTCCAACCGTTTTATATTAGCTTTATTTATTTAAGCATAAAGTATTTACTTTCATTGTTACACCTTGGACCTAGCTTTTCTTAACTTAGGTTAGTAGAGAATATAATGGAGGGGTTTACATACTCTGACCCTTAAATTTACATCGTCCTCAGTGTACTACTACATCTTACAATATTATTTCCTTTGTTCACACATAGCTTTTTCTGAATTTATAAATTCCCACGGCCTCGCCATTTCATGCACCTCTTCCTATATATCTATATATATATAGATCGGTTACAAAAGAGTTTTACCCACACATCTCCCTCCATTGCAACTGGTAGCATTTGTTTCAATCAATTTTGCGAGAGCTTTTAGACATAGAAACTCAACTTTGTCTACCATAGTTAATATCTTAACTTGATTTACAGTACTACTATTTGGGAAACTAGGGGTTACGTTTCCCACCTTTTAAATATAATTCCTCGTGTTCATTCTGTTTCAGGAAATTCATGTTCTTTCCTTACATTCTTCTAATCATTTTGTGTTATTGTCAACCACTTGCTTCCTGCAATTCCCCTCCATTAGTCACAACAAGTAAAACTAGCACATTTGACTAATCAACATGTATAAAATATCATATCAAATTAGCTCAAACATAACCATCAAAATCATATGTACCATCAATTATAGATAACCTATTATCCACATAGATCAAAATCATAATCACATTCATAGACAACTTAAATAAAACATTGATACTTATCCTTGAATCACTTCTTAGCTTCTTTCTTCAGTACGCACTCTGAGTCGATTGCCATAGCTGACAATCACCTAGTTGCTTTTCTTCTATCATGTGCACCCGCACATAGTGTGCATTACACACACACAACTATACATGTAATATATCATCATGCAATACATGCATCCATACCAGTACCATATATATTGTTTATACACATTATGACCTGTACATGTGTACCTAATTTCAATGTCCATAGCATGAAATATCCTTCATCCACATGTTTTTAACCATGCTAGTATTATGCCAAATATTCCTTCAATTTTTCATATTACCTTTAGGCAATTTTGACTAAACCATGCTCGGTTTGTCGATAGGAAATTAAGGAATTTCATGGTCTTGTTCAATTTCTATTATTCGAGCATAAGTAAATAATTTTTTTATGTGAATGTATTTAGGTGCTTTTATTTATCTAATCCCTTTCACCATGCTCGGTTCGTCGATAGGAAATTAAGGGATTTCATGGTCTTGTTCAATTTCTATTATTCGAGCATAAGTAAATAATTTTTTTATGTGAATGTATTTAGGTGCTTTTATTTATCTAATCCCTTTCACGTGTTTTGTGGTTGCAGAATAATTTCATCAAACTCCTTCATACTACAACTTTATCATACCAATAACTTTGCGTTTTGGAATTTACTTGGTCGCTAAAACAGGTCTTAATGACCTCTGCCAAATCATAAAGTAAGCATTTAATATAGTATGACTTTCAATATTATACTTGAGGTTTAATAGCAACTTTTAGCCTTGTCGTTAAGAAAATAATTATTTGGTACTCAAAAGTACTCTACACATAAACTAATCATGTCATATGATTTACTATTTTTCTATTTACACTCCTTCCTACACCTTGTTGACCACGAATACTTTAGTGTATGTTCAAAACCAATTAAACAATAAATATGAAAATAGATACATCTCCCATACATGAGTTATAAATGAAGGTTACCATACTCTTAATTCCACATGCTCAAAGTTTTCTAGGTACTATGCCTACCAAGTTGTGAACCTAAGTTAATCACATTTTACACTTCTTAAAAATTAAATCACCGTTGGAAACAAAATAACATAACTCATTTATCAATTATCAAATGAATTCTTTCATCGTTTAGGAAATATTTTTTATGTTGTCCTATTCAGAACCAACAACACTATTAAGGCAATCTAGCCGGCAAACTTCTTCAAGAATTTTTAGCAAACAAAACTATGTATAATGACTTTCACCCCATTTTCATAATTGTCAATTCAAGTTGATAGTGTGAGTCACTGAGATAAAGATTGACATTTCATATTTAAGCATTAACTTTTTACATATTCTCTTGAGTGTGAAGAAAAAAATTTAAGCATTGAGTTTTTAAATTTCACTATTAGTTTTTTAACTTTGAAATTTTGTATTTTTGATTGCAAAAACAATTAAATAGCTAGAGTTTTTAACTTTGAAACTATCCATTTTTTACTTCAAAAGAAAATAAATATTATTTTGAAATTTAACTTTTAAATTTTTACTTTTTTATCAACTATTTGCTCTTTCTAACTTTGAAATTAGTTTTCATATCATATAGCTTTGCATGACTAGCCAAACCTACCTTTTCGTGAGGTCCTAGTTCTCAGATTATCACATCCTCTTTTTCTTGTTGTTCTGTGTTCTTCCACATACTGAAAAGAGATAGATAATTCTTCCCCATACTGAAAAGAGAGATAATTCTTATTGGGTTTGATATCAACCAAGCCAAACACGAGTTGGGGGATATAGCAAAATTGCCAATCTATTACCTCAAAAGCAATTTTTTAAATTTAACCTTTAATTTTTTACTTTGCTTTCCTTAAAATTTAAAAGTAAATTATTTTGGTTTCCATTTTTCAATTTAAGGGGTGGCTTTTTGACGGAATGTAATTTATATTTTGTTTTTAATTTTAAATTTAACCTTTAATTTTTTACTTTGCTTTATTTAAATTTTAAACATAAATTATTTTGGTTTGTATTTTTTTAATTTAACTAGTGGTTTCTTTTTAATGAATGTAATTTATACTGTGTTTTATTTTTTTAATTTAACGGGTGGTTTCTTTTTAATGAATGTAATTTATACTGTGTTTTTAAATTTAAGTTATTTTTTGCTTGTCGGGGCTGTACTTTCTAAATTTATGTAACTTTTTGTTTTTATGAGCTGTCTTTTTGAAATCGAGCCGTTCAGTTCATAGCCGTTTTCTCACAATCGCAAATTTATATTCTGTTTATAAATTTAGATTATTTTTTGCTTTTCAGAATGTAGTTTTTAAATTTAAGTAATTTTTTGCTTTTATGGGAGCCGTTTTCTCATAGCCTTTTTCTCACAATAGCAATCTCACCCAGCTTCTTGAATTCCCTTCATAGCAGTTTTATCACAATCGCAATCTCACCCACCCAATATGTGATGGATTTCGAAACTATGCTCCTGCCCAATTGTTCGAGGATAGTGTTTTCATTGGTAACGCCAATTTTGTTGGCTCTGTATCTTTGTTGGGAGAGCGTGAGACTGGATCGTGTGTTCCATCTGTATCTTTGATGGGGGAGCGTCAAACAGAATATGTTTGAAGGTCGTGTGTTCGATCTGTATCTCTATTAAGACAAAGTCATAATGAATATATGAAGATCATGTGTTTGATTCACAGTCAACGCCCCGGTCACTTCATAACTTTACTTCCAATCAGGCTTGAGGTAAGTAACCATTTCTGTCAATTCAAATAGATCTTTGTTTATAATATTTTTCTGCAACTATGAATATTGTTTATTTTGTTTTCACATTTGAAGCCATGCCTCTGGATATCGTGCGTTCTGTATCTTTGTCGAGAGAGACTCAGACTTAATATATGAAGATCATGTGTTAGATCCACCCTCAACGCCCTTGTCACTTCATAACTCTACATCCAACAGGCTTGAGGTAAGTGGCCATTTCTGTCAATTCAAATTAGCTTAACATTCCATGCCTCGTCTTCTTCGATCTTTCTTTGTAATTTGTTTGCATATTTGAAGCCACGGCTCTTCTTCAAGCCTTGCTTTGAAGTATGGTTTATAAAAACATTTTACAACTATGGATAGCGTTTATCGACAATTTTCTTTGTACAATGTAATGTGTTGTTTATAAATTTTATGTGTAGCTATGGATATCGTTTATGGATATGTTGTTTATAATTTTTTTCTACAGCTATGGATATATATGTTATATATGTTGTTTATAAAAATTTTTTATGGATATGTTGTTTATGGATATGTTTTTTTATGGATATCGTTTTTGAATAATTTTGTTTGCAAATTTGAAATGTTGAACACTGGTTTATAATTATTTTTCTGCAATTTTGGAAATTACTTATTGATATTTTTCATGTTTCATTATACATTTGTTCACACATTGAAAAGTCTAAACACTTCGTCATCAAGATTAGTCCTTAATTACTATATCGGCACAATCCGAGATATCAATCATTTATACACTTAGCCCCAAAATTATGATGCAAAAAACATAGAAATTCTTGCAAACAGTCACCTCTTTCCTGGTTTGTTAAATGATGGATTGGAAATGTTCCTTGGGTGGGTGATAAATTTTGATGTCTCATTTTTCTATCTATATTCTAATATGAAATTCATAGATTTAGCATAGATTCACTTTATATGAAAATAGATTTAGCATAGCTTCATCTTTTTTTTATTGGAATTGGAATTTGGCACTCAGATTATATATTTTTGAAATTTTAATAAAAAAATAAATTCCACATTTTAAATTGTATTTTTCAATATAAAAATTATTCTTAATACTTTTAAATACAGACATGTAGAAATATGAATATGTGAAAAATAGTGAAAGCTATTTTTTTTTCCAAATAAAACACGAAAATGTTGTCCTCTTAAACTAAATTACACTTCTATTACTCAATGTTCACTTTTGTTGTTCACGGCCCTTACAGCTTACTTTGATATTGAAAATCATAGGTGGCCGCACATAATTTAATAACCTTTGTCATCACTTTGTTAGTGAAATTAAAAATAGTATTTGACATAAACTAGAAAACTAAGTTAAATTTTAGTAATTAGATTGTTGTGCTCATAATTACTTTTTTATATTGTAATTTTTTATACATACTATTTGTTATATTATAATGTATATATTGATATCTGAATATTCTCAATAAGTATTATAAATAAAAATAATGAAATGATATGCAATTTTATTTTGTTTAAGCTTTCTCAGGAGGAAGAGAAGGAGGAGGAGGAGGCAGCGAAGGCAGAGGCAGAGGAGGTAGAGGAGGAG
>APFE031233546.1:0-49234 GCA_000404065.3 Pinus taeda | reverse complement strand
TATACCTTCCTTCTAGGAGAAGCCACGAGCGAAAAAACAAGCCTTATACTCTTCTGTACTTCCATCAGCTGCATGCTTTATCTTGTAAAGCCATTTAGAAGTGACAATTGTCTTGTCCGGGGGTCTGGGAACCACTTCCCATACATCATTCTTCATAATAGACTCATATTCTTTGATCATGGCATCCTTCCATACTTGATGCTTGATAGCATCTGAGAATGATGAAGGCTCATTTTGAATGATCGTGCTCATGATGGTCAGGTATCCCTGATACCTGTTTGGTTTCTTACTTTCACGGAAGGTTCCTTGGGGTGCAGCATGTCCTTCAGCATCATCAAGTGTCCCCCTAAGCCATGAAGGCCTCTTCCTAGAAGAGGAAGGCTCAGGTGGAGAAGGATCAATAGGATCCATGGGTTTTTCCACATCGGGTATTGTTTCATCATCTTTTTCTTTCAGTACCCTGGTGTCAGCTTCTTGAGAGCTCCTCACAGTAGGAAGATTGTTCACCCTGCGGAGAGACATATCTTCATCAAAGGTGACATCATGACTATTCACAACTTACCTTTGACCAGCTACATAGATTCTATAGCCCTTAGTATTTTCACTATAGCCCACGAAGATTCCTTTCTTTCCAGATGCACCCAATTTGTTCCTTTTCTCTTTCGACACATGAAAATACACAGTACTTCCAAAAATTCTAAAATGAGATACGTCAGGTTTCTTATCAGTGAACATTTCTTCAAGAGTTTTGGAACCCAATTCTTGATGGGGGCATTGGTTTTGTACATAGATGACAGTGTTTGTAGCTTCGGCCCATAGAAACTTCAATAGTCTTTGATCATGGAGCATAGCACGAACAACTTCCACAATTGTACAGTTCTTCCTTTCCACCACACCATTCTATTCAAGAGTGTATGGTGTAGTAGTCTCCCTCTTAATGCCAGCCTCTTTGCAAAAGTCATGAAACTAATTAGATTCATATTCAGTCCCATTATCAATATGTAAGATCTTGATCTTCTTTTTGGTTTGATTCTCTATCAAGGCTTTAAATTGTCGAAACTAGGAGAGCACTTCATCCTTCTTTTCAAGAAGTATATCCAAGTCTTGCGAGAATAGTCATCTGTAAAAGTGAGGTAATAAAAATATCCTCCCAAGGAGTTCACAGGCATCATACCAGATATTCTGAGTGAACTAATTGCAATATATTGGAGGTATTTCTTTGGCTTGAGGGGAATGGTCCTCTTTTTATCTTTCCTTTGACAAATCTGGGACATACACCTTCTTGCTCTAATCTGAACTCAGGCATCTCGGTCACCATTTTTCTTACATCAGGTAAAGCTTTATAATAAAGATGAGAAAACCTCTGATGCCATAGTTCAGACTGAAGAGATGTGTTACAAGACATGACAGCTAGTGGACTTCCTCCAACCTGATATAAAGAATCAACTCAAAACCCAAGAGTGAAGGCATCTTTAATATTGTTTTTCAATACACATACCTTGCCATCACTAAAAGCCACCTTGTGGCCTTTGTCTTCCATTTCCGAAATGGACACCAGGTTCTTTTTTAGATTAGGTACATATAATACATCCTGTAGGTGGATTGTATTACCTTGATTCAATTTAAGAGAGACATTGCCTACACCTTTCACGAGATATTTCATATTGTCTCCAAGGACAATTTCCAAGTTGGTTTCTTTCTCTATTATATTATGGAGATCTTCTATGTAACCAGTGAAGTGCCTTGAGGCACCACTATCAATAAGCCAATTTCCTAGTGAGTCCAAAGGAGCAGAGGTAGATATAGCAGCTGGTAGATAATATTCATCCTGCTTATTGTCAACAGTGTTAGATTCATACCTGGAATTTCTTTCCTTCTTGAATGATTGTCCTCTTTCTTGATTTCCAGCACTCCTTTTACCTCGGCCATTTGACCTGCCATTTCTTTGATTGCCTTGAGAGGGATTTTGATCATCATCTTCGTGTGTGTCCTTTCTCTTAGGGCACTCCATTGCATAGTGACTTGCTTTATCGCAAATGTTTCATCGTCCTTTTCTTACACCCTTAGGTCTAGCCTTTCTTTTTTATTTAGTCCTGGAATTATTTATTTTCTTAGCATGAGAAGAAAAGGCAATGGGAGGACCTTTAGGTATGGGCATTTCTTGCTCTTCTATCCTTGTTTCTTCTTGAATGCATCTTGCCATTAATTCCTCGAATCCAGGAATTATGTTATTGTTGAGAAGAGTAGTCCTGAACACGTACCATTTGGATGGTAATCCTCCAAGAGTCATGAGTGCCATTTCCCTATCACGAATTATCTCCCCAATAGATAGGAGATCATTCTTGATCTCACTGATTCTTAAGAAGTATGCTTGCATACTCTCATCTTTGTCCTTCTTAATTTCCTTCAGCTTATTTCTAAGAAACAAGACTTGATTTGCATCATTAACTTTAAATAAACTCACCAGTACATCGTAGATTTCCTTGGAGGTGTTCAGATCGAAGATGTAGGCCACCAAGTGTTTGTCGATAGAGTCTTGGACGATCCTCTTAGCTTTTACTTCCCCCTTGGTCCATTTGTTCCTAGCAGTAGTAGATGCATTTAATGGAGGCTCACTAATTCCACCTCTCACATGGTCCAACACTTCTTGTTCTTCTAATATAAGATCGAGAGACATCTTCCATTCGTGGTAGTCAGATTTCTCATGAATCTTATCTTTAGTAGGGAAGTGTGTTGGGGACCCCATAAATTCTTTTAGATAGCCTTGCCAACCTTCTCTTCGGTGATTTCTCTTGTTCTTGCTTGGGCTCTGTCTTCACCTCAACTCTGATACCATGTTAAGTTATGGTATGTTCTATGCTTAGAGCAGTTTAATTATTTTTCTTATTATTATCCACATATTAGAAATCACATGTACGTTAAGTAAAGTGTAGATAGAACATTAAATGATCGACAGAAAACAAACCAAGACAAGAGACACAAGATGTGGTGGCTAGCCAGGGACAAAACCCAATATGGGGAAACCCTTTGATCAAATCTTCCTTTATCTTCAATAATTCAGTAGAGAGAAATAATACGTAAATCTGATTTACTTCAGTGGAAACAAACCCTAGTTTAGCCCTAAACTAGGGCAGGCAATATCTTGCAAACCGACTGTCGGATCGGCTTGATTCCTTCACCAAAAAACGCAGCCTTCCACATAGAGTCAGGTTCACCTACAATGCAGTTCTGAGAGAGAGAATGATGGTCAATGATGGTCAAACTTCTGATCTACAGTTGTAGCCCTAAATTCTATGTCCTTCCTTCCACATGTGTGAGAGAAGAGGCCTATCTGCGTAGGAGAGAGAAGAGACTCTTTTCTGTGTAGGAGAGAGAGAGATGTGATCAGATGTGTGTGTCCAAATAAGGAGGAAACCTTCTGTATTTATATGAAAACGTTGGGGTTGAATATATGCAACTATTGGGCTTCTGAGCCTACATAAGTTGCTGGCCAACTTAGACAATTAGTCCATAATGAAAATAAATTCATATCTCCATAAATACTTATCGGAAACGGATGATCTTTATATCAATCCTACACCTCTCGACGAGAGGAATCTAATAAAAATATTATCATCCATGGATAAGATGACCAACATGGATTTTGGCCCTAGTTGCGAATTTTAACCTATTTCTACTTTAATGTATCTACCTAGACTTTCTATGGAAAGAATGAAAAGGAAAGGGGGGAGGGGATCACCCTTACAAAGACCCCTATATAATCTAAAGGTGTGAGAGGGTGAGCCACATGGAAATTAAGAGTTGTTCCACTAGATCTAATTGGATGAAAAATAGAAATTGGCCAAGATTCTAAGAAAATATTTGTATTTCATCCTATCATAAGCCTGGGATAGATCAAATTTGTTGACCACCCCTAGTTTCCTACTCTTCTTGAGTGACTGAACAACCTCATGGGTCATGATATTCCCATCCAAAATTTGTGTACCCTCAACAAGCCTAGTTTTTTCTGGTTATATGAGGTTTTTTAACAATGGCTTGAACCTTCTCACGATGACTGAAGAGATAATATTATACATTACATTACATAAAGTGACGAGTATAAAACCATTAGAAGTACAAGAGCTATTGGTATTTGGGATCAAAGTTAGGAAGATATCATTTAGGCCAGGGTATACCTAATGAAGGCCTCTTAATTCCTCTACCACTGCATGTACTTATTTGTTGAGGAATGGCCAATAAGCCTTAAAGAAGTTTGAAGTGAAACCATTTCGTCCAAATGCTTTATTTCTAGCCACTTCCTTTACCACTTCGTTCACCTTACTGAAGGATATTTCTCACATGAATGTTGCATTTTTGTTTAGGAATGATCAATTTTGGAATGTGCTTTGTGATCCTTGATATGTCATCCTCTCTATCTAACCCATCCTCTGAAAGAATATATTTGTAATAAGATACCAAGTCTTCCTTTATATCCTCATGCTTGATTAACCTAGATCCATCTCTCAAAGAAAGAGAAGATTCAATTGTGATGCTTGTGCTTGAACAAATCTTTATGGAAGAATATGGTTCTTTTATCACCCTCCCACAACCATTGTATTTGTAACTTTTGGTGCCAAAGGATTTCCTCCTATTTCTTTATTGATTCAAAGGAATGAATCAATTTACCTTCCTCCTCAATGAGATGGTCTAAACTTCCTTCCTTGATAATGGTGGTCTGAAGTTCTTCCATGCATTCCTCTAGTTTCTGCTTCTCCTAAAAAGTACTATCAAATTCTTCTCAATTCTAACGTTTAATTTTGATTTTTTATTCCTTCAACTTAAGCTAGAATGTTTGCATCTGACTATCCCTTTATACTAAGATCTCCTACCACCACTGCTCCAACTTCGACAAAAAATATTGTTTTTGAATCCATAAGTTCTCAAGTCAGAATGGCCTATTATGGGCAACCATTTTCAAGTCTATTTCTAACTTAATAGGCTAGTGATCAGACCCTAGGATTGGTAAAATTTCTTCTTCCACAAGTAAATCTCTAGCCATTGATGCTTCAAAGAGGAAAAATTGGTCTAAACGATAGGCCACCTAACGTTATCCTCTATGGTGGTTGTCTAATGTGTACAATCCATTGACCATGTCCACATCAAACAATGTTACTCTTGGATTTGTTCCTAGAATAAAAGTGTCATCGATTATGGTCTTTGGATCCCACCTTTCTTTTCCTCTAGGAACCTATTGACAATGTTGGACCCACAAAATTTAGGGGATCTCCCTGATATGAAGTCCTAGCTAGACCTCACACATTTGGAGTAGGAGTCCCAACAGTGGGTGGTAATGTTATGCATTGACTGTGAAAATGCACGGAATGAAGTATGGTAACTTTGGGTGACAACAAGTGGGTGACCCTGCGAAAGGCCAAGTGTGATGCATGAAGGTCCCATCACACAAAGGGAAAAGGAGGTGTGCCCTTTGGAAGCCTGTAATAGTATGCAACTTGAAAGGAACACACGAGCATAATGACATCACAAGATAAGATGCAAGATAGTCCACAAGTTAAAGTGATGAATTAATACAACAACATGCATTCAACAAGATTCATACAAATGTAAATGAAATAGTTTAAAGAATAAGCATAAGTTAAATAAAATACATTGTAAATACAACAAGAATAGTCCTAGTATATTCAAAAAATATGCATGAAAGCGTGTTGGCTCTCATTTTATTATAAGTGAAAGTTCCATTCATACATACAACATTGATAGACCACTAGCCCCAATAGTGGAACTTTAAAGTCAAGAACGCCTGCTCCTCCAAAGAAGTATACTTTCTCTACTCTACGAAGAAGCTAAGGCTCTTCACAAGAATCTCAAGCTCCTTCTAAGCCTAAGCCTAGCCAAAAGCTTGGCTCCCAAAATCCCTTTAAATGAGTTATGAGGTTCTATTTATAATAAGAGGGGTGACTCTTCAACTTCCTTTTGTAACATTCTGAATACCCTCATGACTATTCAACGTCTTTACAGAATGACTCATTACATTACATCATGAATCTTCATATTCCAATATTGAAACTTGGAATTTCACTTACAATATAGTTCTAAATAATATTACAATTTACACTTGTACCCATATAAGACAAAATAGGGTAGTGACAAATTGACAACGTAACAAGACAAACAATTATGATGCTTGAGTTTGGGGAAAATATAGCTCAACAACTACCACTTGATGCTTCTCAGTCACATATTGGTGCCAAGCTCGGTACTGTGTGATGACATCCCCAAAATGTGTAATGGTCTATGGCTGAAAGAGAACTCTAGCCTCCATAGCATCTAGTTACAATGACTTGGAGCCAGTTTTAACATCCCTCTCGGGCAAGAGAAACATTGTTCTAATATATACAGGACCAATGATGTGCTTCTGCATGTTCTGTTTGCTCATCTACAAATCCTCCTTGGCAGAAATTTGTGTCAACTACTCCAAGTACTCTTCAAATAGCTGCCTGAATTGGTGTTTGCATTTGAATTTGGTGAGAAATCCAACTGATGGTATCTCGTGTGTTTTCACCATGAAATCCAAACTGTTGTATAACCGTACATATGATGCTTAAATACTTCCAATGAATGAGGTTATATGCTTCTTGTTTTGAAACAATATTTGAAATATTTCTTTCTCCATATCTACTTTTGGCTTCATTGTCTTTGGTTAGTTAAGTGGTGACCCTTTGTATCACATTCTCCATTCTTGTACGATGACAATGGAAGCTTGTACATTCCTTTTGACAAAGTATCTACTTTGTTGTTGCAACCATGCAAGTGAATAAATGCCTTATGTATGGTTATGAGCTCCTCATAGAGGTCTCATATGGTCTCACCAAGTGTTGATTCTTCACCAAGTATCGCTACTCTCATTTCCTACAAGTAGACCTTTGTAGAGAGTCCATTCTATTCTACTACATGGAGCTTTTATATCTCTTGCTAGAAAACATGTAAGTTCTATGCCAATTTCTTATTATTGGCCATCAAATACCGAGTGCTTGATCTTACTGCACATACAAAGGCCAAGTTGGCTCCGGAAATGATATTTGGACTCTTACTGGAGTCTGCCACTATCACCCTCTCTCCAGTGAATGTAGGTGATGCATGATCATCTGGAAAATCCTATCTCCATGCTTGTGCAATTTTCTTTGGCAATTCATCATAAGACATATTGTACAAGTCCATTATCAGATCATCATCAAGAGGAACAACATCCCCTTCTTCGCTAGGAGCTAACTCTACTACTAGAGGTGATGGAGACTGAAAGGTGACCTGTGGTGCTCTCAGCATCAGGTAAACATCCTCATTTTGCGGCTCTAATTCCAACTCCATATATGCAACTTCAATCGAGTCTTCAATATACTAGGAAAAATCCCAATCATGCATCTACTCACCCTCCTCCTTTATTGCTAGCTGGTTGTATTTTTGCTCTTCAACCTACATTGATCTTGTTTCTTCTACTATGGCACCTTGCCTTTCTTATTCTTCCTATTTCTGCTTCTCTTCTTGTTCTTTCCTCCTCAACTCTTGTTCTTCCTTTAGTTGTTGTTTTTCTTTCTTCAATATCATTCCTACTTTATGAAAGCTTTGCTTTTCTTTCTTCCTCTACTCTTCTCTTTGTATCCTCCACTTCCTCTTCGCTTTTATAGCTAAATTTGGTTTCATCAAAATTTGATTCACTTTTATCTTGTAGAATTTTTCTCCTCCTAGACTATCAACAACCTTTCTCTTTCCCTTATCTTGTACGAGATTGTTGCTTTTTGCTGGTGCTAATTTTGAAGTTGTCCTCTAGATCTTCCATGTTAGTGTTGACCCCTTTTCTATAAACAACTAAGTGTCTACATACTCTAGAAAGTCTACTGATTTTTACTCAACTACTTCCCCAGTACTTATTTTAGTGGTCTCTTTTGATGCAGATATCTTTGGTGCCATGGTAATAATGATTACTGAAGAGAAGTGCTTCACAAGTGTGATACCCATGGGATAAAAAGGACACTCATGACAAGAAAACATTAGCTTTAACAAATCTACCTTCAAAGCATGATTAAGCAGAATTCCAGACAACAGGAGAGAAGGATTGCACATTTTTTATCTACAAGGGAGATTGATTGACTATGGGAACTGCACACTCCATAGCGCAAACATCCAAGGATGAAGCTTGAGGCTTGGGAATGGGAGAGACTACGTATTGCGCAGTCTCATTCGCTAAGGTGACATGATGACCCTTAGAACTGTGCAATGCATAGTTAGGGTCAACATGTACTGTGTATTGTGTAGTTCCAGAGGCCAAGCTTGTGTCTTGAGCCTTAGGATTGCCTAGTGCCCAACTGGGCAAGAAAATATCTGGCCAAAGCAATTGCAGATCTACCTAGTGGAAGTGTGAAAAAAAATGAGCAGAAGTGAATGATGATGTGAGCTTCAATTAAAAACTTACTAAGTATGAGTGAATCAATGTAGATGAAGTGCATAAACTAATCAAACATAAGGAAAATCAAGTATGTGAGGAGAGTTGCCACAACGATGACCATCGGCGCAAAAGAAAGGAAAACCAATGCGACACTTGTGAATGGCAAACAAAAAATTAGAAAAACACTTCTACAATTTAAAATAATTTGAAATGAATGCAACCATGAAGAGAAATAAGTAAATAAACACTATTGGGTTGTGTTATATTCTCTCCATGACTAGCCCATGTAATTAACTGGGGGATTAGAGGGGGGGCGACAACACCCCCTGTCTAGGGGGTTTGAGGGGGATGGGTAGCCCCCCTTTACGGGGTCTGGGGCAGCGCCCCGAGAAAGTTTTTTTGGATCCTATATTAGGTTGGGCAGACCTACCTATGGTTTTGGACACGATGGTTTTTGGTCCATGGTTTTGGACGCGATGGTTTTCGGTCCATGGTATTGGATGCTTCGACATGTATAAATATGTATTGTAACATTGAAAGGTACATAATGAAAAATCAAGCTAGTAGTCTAAGTTTTGGGATCTAGGGGAAAATCTTTGTGTATATGTTATCAAGAAATCTAGTGTCTATGTAGATCTGCTAGTCCCACTAAGATGGGTAGCTATCTTAGAAACAAATAGATTAAAGCTACTTTTGTTTTCCTTTACGAGAAGTAGATAGGGGAGGAGCAAATAATACCAACCTTGATCTTTTGCTTGGTTCTCTGCTTGTTCCTTCTCCCCTTTGACAAATCTTTGCCACTACTCCCTTGACCACTCCGCTTCAAAGAGTACCTGTAAAGTCAAAGTAGCATAATACCTTAAAAGTGCAGAGATCTACAGTCATAAACAATATAGGACCAGATATATATTGACCACACAAATGCATAGATTAGCAGACATACAAGAATGTGGAGGAAAACTTGAATAGCTTTATTGATATAGAGATTAGAAGAGAGGATTACAACCCATTGATCTGACCCAGTGTCATCCTCCCAGCATGAAATCCCTTCTTCACCTCATGAAAAGCTTAGATCACCCAACACTATGATATTCCACCAAGAAACCAACAGCACTTCCTTACAAGGTACAAGATTCTAGCCTCTGGATCTCTGGGATGAGGGATCCATATATAGATTATTGCAGGGGGGTGAGTCAGCTTCTATGATTTTGATTAGTGTCTTCTCTTTAATATTTCTTTATTCCACTTGGAGATTGATGATCTCTTACTCATCCCTAGGCAAATTCAGAGAGGCAAGTGTCACAGGAGAAGTTTCTGAAAGATTCCTTGATCATCCACCTTGCAAACTGTCTCTGCCATTTGTCTACTCTCGCCCATCAAACCCTATAGAAGGGCTTTTCAGTATGCATCACACTTTTTACACTGAGCAAGTGAGATGCATCACACCCTCTGCACCGAGCAATCTGTATGGTCCAATTTTGACCAGTTCAGAGCAGTTTTCTGTGGAGAACTTCTGGGAGATGATGCATGAAACAACATTTTTAGGGACTCAGAATCCCTTGGTTTATGGACATATGTGATTGGGGTTGCAGTGCCAAAATATGTCTATAACAGTTTCCCCCTAAAGCATGAGGTCATAGATCTTTGATGTCAGGTGAAATGCTTTATCATGAGGATCTGGGGTTTTTCGAACTGGAAGGCGACTTGTAATAAGATACAATACAATAAATTATCTTCATAACATTTTCATGATCTGGCTGAGGTGGGCATTCCCATGCTCAGCTTTATAAATTCATTTTCATGTACATAGGATAGACAACCGTCTATATGGCAGACTGATGATTCTGATAGAGCCATCATCCTTTGATTCGAATGATCATCTATGCAGCAACGATGTACATTTGATGTATTTATTTTCCTGAATATATCCAGCCCGGATGGATGAAACTAGATCCAGGGTTTTCAAACTCATCTAATCTTCGCCAGAAGTACAAGTCGATCCATGTGAAAAATGTTTTGGAGTCAAACATGGAAAGACATTGCCTGATTACCAGCCAATGATGTAAGCTGTTAACATGCACGAGAGGAATCACTGATAATGATGACGACCCTCAAGGTGTGAAAAAAGGACTTGGCATCAAACACAACACAAAATCTTTCGGTCAAAGGCCATTGATGTAAACTTGTCACCGGAAGTGAGAAACTTGCCATTGAGGCATGCAAGCTTCAAAGTACTGAAATGTTTGTTCCTAGGTCGACTTCTTGGATAATGAGCTGTCGTCGACAAGAAGTGACCTGTCGTAGGAGGACCTTAATGAATCCCACATCTACGACATGGAACGAAGCAAATGATTTTGTGGAGGTGAAAACGATCTGATGATACAGGGTTTAGGGTGGCAGTCATGAAAGGATGAAGCATGAAGGTATTGCAACGGATGAGACACAAGCTGGGTTGGTGAATTCTCTTATCAACTTCTCTTGAACATATCGGCGACATTGAAATGGATTGGTAGCATTAACCCCAAAGATGGATGGTACGATGGACCAATGGTAGTATGACCAGTGAACGAAATAACCCAACCCAGCTCAATCATGGTGATGGAGTGAAAGCATCATGTTCAAGAGTGACTCGCTACCAATAAAGTTTCTTCAAGTTTTCTTCCCAATTTTCCCCAGTCATTGCTAACCAGTACCTCTTTATTTTTATCAAGCTTGAGGAGGATAACATATACTTGTTCTATAATTTGCTCTTCAGGCAAACCCGTTGCTATGTTTTAACGAGCCTAGTGACAGTGAAACTCGTTCTTGTCTCTATGGACAACTTTGTCACTATTGTTTTAACGAGTTTAATGACAAATAAAACTCGGTCCTTTTTCAATTTTAGAGAGTCTGAAAAGGGACAAAAAGGAAACTCCAGTAATCCTTTTTCATCATATAATCCCTTAAGTCCAAAAAAGTATAAAATAATACAAAAGGATGAATTTTCGATAGTTTTAACGGGCTAAACAAGACAAGCACTCGATCTTTTTGTGTAATAATCCCTCGGGTCCAAAAATATTAAAATCTAGAGGATGGATAACACTCCCAGTAGCTTTAATGAGCTGTAGAGGCCAATTGCTCGGCAATCTTTTCATATTTTACAAGTCAATTGAAAAGAGCTTAAAGGAGACTCGTTTTTTAGGAACGAGTGATATTTTCGGGTAGCTGTTGATTCTAGGTAAGGTTTAGAATTTTCCAATCACGGCAGTGTCACAAGGATGGCTAACAGAATCACTCTTCGTAGTTGTTCCTCAAAAGGGGTAAACAATCAAATGGAGGCGTATGATTAGCCAAACAGAGTGGAGGTGATGGCAAGAACACGACCAGGGCTCAAAAGCTGATGATAATGCATTCACAATGGTTATTTAACGGAGGTTGCTTCATTTTTTAATGAGCTTAAACTTTGGGGGAAAATTTGCTCATTTCTTAGGTTTAATTTTTAACGAGCTTGAACTTTGCATAAAAACTGCTCGTGGCGGGTTTATTTTTAACGAGCTTGAACCCTACGGTAACACTGCTCGGATTTAGTTTCATGTTTACACAAGCTTGAAATGAGAAACTATGCTTGTTATAAATTTGCATGCTCCATAATGACACAAATCAAGATGCATGCCCCACAAGCTTCATTGCATTCAATGCGGTTGTTGGAATGAAGGTTTACCTTCGCAATCTTTGAAAGACTCGACTTGGAAAGGGAGTTGTTTCATTTTTTAATGAGGTTGACACAGGAAAAGAACTATCCTCAGAATCCACCATATTTATAGTATTTGATAGAAAATCAAAAATTGAAGGATGATTAAGGTTGTTGGAATAATCTTCATGGTAATCCAGAAGATGGGAGTGATGGTGGTAATCTCCCCATGGTGCCTCTCCTATCGTCATTGACTGAATGATTCCTTCGTCTGTAGAATGTACATGCGATGAAGGATCTCAAGAGGTGTCATATTCCTTAGACCTATCTATCCAAACACTCAATGAGCATTGATTTGGGTTTGCCCCCCAGGCCAAGAAAATTGATTGCTACAATATTTCTAAAATGGCGATGATCCATGCTGACAAAATGTTTAGGAATCTTCTAAATCTTTTAGATATAGATGATATCATATTCTAGGTTTCCACCGTGGTCACTTCCACCAAATTACTTGGAGGTGGTTGGGTGAAAGTACCCATTAAGGCAGTGTCCTTTAGGAGGCCTACTCCAACATTTTGAAGTGATTGAGAGCTTCCATGGATAATCGAAATGCTTCTTGTAGCTTGTGAACTGTTGGGGAGAAAAGTTTGTCGATTGACTATTGTAATTCCTCCTTGGAAGGGAAATGCAATCTTTCTGAAGTATTTCGACACAACAGCAGCCACAGTATATATCTAGGGCCTTCCCAGTAGGATGTTGTAATCGAGGTTTCCGTCGATAACTTCAACATCAATTTCTATTGTTTTGCCCCCTAGTTCCACTTGCAAGTTACTTAAAATCCCATATGGAGTGTATGTTCATCCATCAAATGCTTTTAACGTCATTGACGATTGCGACAAGGGTGGTGAGCGCAAATTTTTCCAACAACTCATTGACATAATAGATGTAGATTCTCCCTCATCAATAATCGTTTGATGAATAGTTTTGTTGAGGTCTTTCACTTGGATGAGGAAAGCGAGTTGAGCTGGTAATCGAGGTTCATATCCTTTATGATTAAAGGCTGCAAGATTGGAATCCACTGGGTCAATCCCACCTATTGCTGATAATAGATCCTGCTTCTGGGAGGGGAAATTTTGTAGTACCGCAAGTGTCAACATAGCAGACGGTGATTGGGCCAGGTCCTCTACTATATTATAATTTTGTGTTTCTATAGAATGAGGATTAAATGTCAATTTGTGTACTACTCCCTTTGGCGGCTTTATCGTTAGCTCAGGAATGATTGGTGGCACAACTTCAGTTGAAGTTGTTGTCAAACTACTAGGTTGATCAGTAGCCTTGTTGTTCAACAACTGTGGATTCCTATAATCTTCATTCCTAGTTGATATCAAAGCATCTTTTTGCTGTTTCAAAATGGACAACATGAGCACTTGGGATGGGGAAGCATTGTCACTAGCAATCAGATTGGTTCCTAGATTTGGAAACAGATCAGTCAATACCGCTGAGGTTTTTGAACTCTTAAAGAGTTTCTTAACTTCAGCTTTATATGGACAATCTCTCGTCTGATGATCCTCATCACATATCTGACACCCTGCAGGGGGTTTCCTTTGCCCATAAGGGTTTGCAAAAGCTTTTTTAGGAGATGACTTATCCTGGTTCTTCTTTTTCCCTTTCTTTTTCTTCTTGCCTCCTGGTTGCTTCGGTTCTTTGCCTTTGTCAGTCGACATGGCATTTACCTCTGAGGCGAGAAGTTGTTCATTTGCATTTTGACTAGAAACCATGTGAGCTTTCTTCGATGTAGCTTTTATGGTTTTCGTGCTAGTCTTACCTATCACACCATTGCCAGCATGAGAGTCTTTGTTTGATTTAGGAGGAGGAGGAATGAAAAATTCTGGTCTAGGAGCATCAAGAATTTTGTCATAGAGCGTGCCAGACTGAGTATAGATCAAGTCTAGATATTGCGCACGAGCAATGACTTGCTCTTCAGTGACGACTCCTCCCTTTGCCACATCTTCTGTGATAGAAGGTAACAGTGACTTAATAAACCATTCAGCTAACAGTTGATTAGGAACATATGTTTTCACCATTCTACGACGACGCCACCACTCATGAATATGATCAGATATGTGAGTGGCTGTCGTTTGTTTGAAATTGGTAAGGAGCTCTGTTCCTATTTCATACCTTATGGGTAACTAAAAATGGGTTAAAAAGGTTGTGGCAAGGGTGCTAAAGTTATCAAATGAAGCTCTCGGCAATTCAATGTACCATTTTGCTGCCAGACTAGTTAACATTCGCTGAAAAAGGCGAAGTCTAACCGAATCATCATTTAGAGTGTTGGATGAACACCACAGATGAAAGGTCATCACATGATTCGACGGGTCTTCACTCGGTTTTCCATTAAATTTAGGAATATATGACAGAAGTTTATGAGGAATCGTCGGCCACCAAGGGGCATAAGAAATTGGATCGTTTGTTAGCCAATTTAGATCCGGTAACTCTAAAGTCGCCATGATGGGCAACTGTTGATTCAAGTTCGGTGAAGCATACCCAGGATAGGATGGTATCGCCTGAGCAGTGGGTCTTTGCATACCAGCATAATGCATTTGATGTTGATAACTTTGGTAAGGTTGATGAGCATAACCATTATGAAATGATTGATGTTGACCGTTTTGAATATACGGCTGCCCATTACTTGCAAAGATTTGTTGCTCAGATCCTTGGTAAGCTTGTTGGAATTGCGGTTGTTGATATTGCACTAGCCATGGTTGTGAAACCATTTGCTGTTGTCTAATACTGGCTATTTGACCAAGATGAGGGGTAATAGTACCCATTTGAACCTGGGTCACTCTAGTTAGGGAGCCACTAATCGGTGATTGTAGTTGTGTCGTGGAGATAGGAGGTTGTTGTATTATGACCTGAGAGACTTGAGGTTGACATACAACAGGCAACGCTTGTACTTGCGACACTATCACAATGGCCGATGTAGTGGGGATATTCAACATAGGTAGGCTTTATTGCATTGAGTATACAACTCTTGGTTGTTGAGGCAGTATTGGCACCCAACCGTTGGATGTAATTCCAGCATGACCCGAATTCTGTTGGGAACTCCCATATGGTTGTTCTCTTGGAGGAAACAATGAAAGGGCATATTGCCCCCCATATGGTGGCAATCCAATGCTCAAAGGAATGATTGGCCTTTTGGGATCAGATTGCCTAAATTGATACTGTTGCAAAGGATCAATTTGTTGAGACTCAACATAAGAGATTCCAGATTTTATTCCAGATGAACAAACAGGAACAGACCATACTGTTGAAATAGTCCCTGGATGGACTTCATCTAGCGGTTGAGAGCTAGTTGGGATAGATGGCATACTAGCAAACATTGTTGGAGTAGCAGCGGGAGGTTCTGCTGCTGCCGCATTAGATGACATAGTCCTAGATGTCAAAGGTTGTTCAGACATATCTAGCCTACCCAAAATATTTCCTAGCGATTCTACAGGAACTTGCAATGAAGGGAGACTAACTTCTGACGACGAAGGATATAGGGTAATCCCGGCTCCAAAATGCAATGGAGTACTAGATGGAGGATCTTCCACAATCTCTTCTATAGCAATCAATCCAGGTGGAAGAGGTAGGCCGTCAGGTCAGTAAAATATTTCTTGTGCCAAAGAAGGTACAGATTCTGCAGCGACAGATGTTTGGGGGATAACACCTTCCGAATCAGCTATAGATGGAGCCGGTCAAGGACTAAAAGTGTTTACCATCACACTAGGATCTATTCTAATGTCCTCTTGTGGCTGCAAAATTTCTTCTGTAGAGGAAGGGATACCAGAAATGGTTGGAGTAACCGGAGTCTCTGAGGATGTCAGAACACTTGTTCCAACCAAACCAGGGGACTTTGATCTGGTTAAATGAGTTCACTTTGTTCGGAATAGTTTCGTTTCTAGAGTCAAAGACAATTGACTCATAAGTCTCCGGAAATGACGGGGTTTCGATTGACTTACTTCCGCGATTGCGGATTACTCGATCAACTCAAAATAGAGGGGAAAATGATTCCAAATTAAATGAATTTCAGACACTTTGACACAACTTGCTTTTTCAATTTTTAAGAGTCGAGAAAAAGCAAAAGATGACTCTAGTCACCTTATCGATTTTTAATGAGCCTGAAGTGACAAGTGCTCAGATGGACCTTTTCTTTTAAGGAGTCTAAAAAGGAACAAAAGAGACTACTCTGGAAATCTAGACAGAGGGATTACCAAACCAATCACAAAACTGTAGAATACTTTTTACGGTATGGCAGTCAATCTTCCTTAATGTTGTGTTCGGTGCATTGCGATCGATAGGGCGGCAGACACGGCTTCCTAAGGATAAAGTATATAGCCTATTGTGGTCTCCCAATATATACTCAATGGTACGTGGGAGCACAAGTTCGTACTGGCACTTGTCATCTCAAAGAGGAGGAATCACGCAACCAACAATGAAAGCGATAGTTACCAGGCTTTACGACGTCGGAATATGTCTCTGGCCTAGACTTGTAAATGTTGTGCGTTAGGTTCCAAAGTATTTTTATGTTCATTGAATTTATTTTACAGTTGATATTTCTTAAGAATTTTGCCTTTTAGGTTCACCGCATGATGTAGATATACAATTCCTAAAATGAAATCTAAGATGATAAACAATCATTTAATCTTCTTTTTGCAATGAAAACCCTAGCTACTAAGGAAAGAGAAATGAGATTCATTCAACATAGAGCAGAGAGCACACACTAGATGCACTATCCTAAATCAAACCAACAAGCAGTCTAAATGCAAATACACATGCATGTATTTGTTTTCATTTTCTTAATGTGTGAATGATAAAAACAATGCTAAGTACAAATCTGAATCGACAATACTAACGATTTTCTTTTCAAAAAACGAAAGGAAGATAATGACGAAACTTTGCGATTTTGAATTGAAAACTGCTTTCGACACTTGAAAAAATATTAATTCAATCAAATACAAGAGTAATAGTATAATCGACCATCAAGAACAATAGGATTCTTTTCTTTGACTAAAAATGATGCTTGTGACAGTTCCAAATCAAAATACGACAGTTCGATTACACTACTTCTTTGTAAAGGAGAACCATAAATGGTGAACAATACATAAAAACATTTACAGTTCTTTGTATTATGGAGGTTGAATCATGCAAAGGAAGGGAGTTTCTATAGTGGTATACTGATCATAGACAACAAAACTCCTGAATAAAGCTGAAGAGAGTGAACAAAAACCAAAATCTGGAAGTGGAAGAGGTCTTATCTGATCATCGCACCTGTAACATAGGGAAAGAGCGATGCATCTCACCTACTGCACATGGGAGATGCGATGCATCCAGATTCCCAAGAGAGAAGGTGCGATGGTCCAGGGACGAGACTTCAACTGGGTTCTTAGTCACAGTTTGTAGCTCATTTCAGAGATTTAAGCCTAGCAAATGATAGTCAGTAAATGGACATCACAAGGGCTGACCTAATGAGGCTACTTGAGCCACCACCAGGGGAATTAGGATGTTTGCAAATCAATTGTTTAGTTTATAAACAAAACCCGGAGATAGACTAAAACAGCATTGATCTACTTCGCACTTGCATAGAAAATGCAGTTAGAAGGCTAGCTGGCTTGACTTCAGGATCTGTCTATAAGTTTATAAAGCAAACAAGTATAGACAAGCAAACAAGCTATTCGCTCCCCAGCGGAGTCGCCATTTTGTTATCGGGAAATCTAGTGTCTATGTAGAGCTGCTAGTCCCACTAGGACGGGTAGCTATCTTAGAAATAAATATGTTATCTCAAAATCAGACCCTGATAGGATGTTGTGATCAGGTAGACCTTAAGTAACTATTTCAAACCTACTTTAGGCTAAGGCTTAGCCTCCCCAACCTGAGAGGGATCTCTCACAAGATTAAAAATTTGGATAATGAATAAGATGGCTAACTCTATGAAACAAAATGAACAAGTATAAGAGGTTGAAATACAATTAGAAAGTATCCATTGGGCTTATGGAGTCATATATGCTTCAGTATTGACAGTAAAGTTAGCTTTGCATAGAAGTCAGGGCATTCAGAATCCAACATATGTAGAACACACCAAACACATAGAGGACCGACACAGTTTACAAATGTATGTAGGAAATTAGAGCATTGTTAGTGATTTCTAAGTGATCACACATTCATAACTCTGTAGATAATAGGAATAAAACAACACAATACATTCAGAACATCGAATTCCTTCTGATTCCTGAGAAGCAAGGCCAATACTGTATTACTAGAAAACAGAGTCTTTACACAAAGCACAATGTGAGAGCTTTTCTGAATAATTTTCCAACCCTTTTTACATCAGCTCTTGTACTATATATAGAGTTCTCTACATAACTGAGATTCCTCCTCCAACATGAGGGGAACTCGAATTCATTTTATTGTGACACCTACTAACACTTTAAACTAACTATTAAATACAACTAGCTGCTAACTGGAAGTTCTAGAAACCTAATACAATTAGGAGTCTAGCTCCACATCATGTTGGTGATAGCATTTATTACAATCAAAACTCGTTCTCTGAAAAGTGGTCTCCTTCAATTTAGCTGTGGTGGATGTTTGAAGTTCCTTGCTGGCCCTTAATGTCTTATCCCTTTACTTCTATTGGGAAATAGGAAATTGCCCCTGTTTTTCTGCTTTTGGCTTCCTCAAGGATATTCAAAACCAATTAACCATGTTGTTCTTCTTTAATTACCCAAAATTCTATTGGAGTGCCACGTTATATATGTGCGGTAAACCTTTCCCATATACCCGTGTGACGACAAAACCTCTTCAAAGCTGTTTGAAATGTCATGGACAATGCTAGCAGTGACCATTTATATAACAAAAAGCTTAGAGTTCTTTCTTCCGCTTGTTTTGCCATTGTTGGTTGCTTGCACATTGTAAATGATCCTTTTCTGAAACTCTTCAAAAAATATCCCCTCGGTCAGTCAAAATTGGTCGACTGAGTTTAATTATGCAGCTACAGCAGTTTCGTAGTGGACTACGAAACTGCTGTGTGTTAGGCATTATCTACAACAGTTTCATAGCGCGCTACGAAACTACTGTGTAATCACAAAAACACAGTTTTAAGCCAAAATTTGACTGTCTTGAGCCTCTTTATATTGAAATGTCCTTTTTAACTGCCCTGAAGCTACTCAAAACGGAACACGGTAAGTCATCAAAATTTGGGACTTAACCTTACCTGCTGTGTGATTTTCCTTAGCTAAGGAAATCTTTCCTGCTGGCCTAGCTAGATCTTCAAATCCTCAATTTGTCTTTTCATGACTCTGATCCCAGTGCTCAATTTTGTATTAACTTTTATGATGAATTCGGCTTCCTTTAGTGCAGGAACTATCCAGGTATAGTATTGGGTATTACCGTCGACCACGTCGGGTATTGAAAATGTTTTGTCTTCCCACAGGGCCTCCATTTTATTAAAATGAGCTTCCTTGATTGCATGTTTCCTTGAGGCTTTCTTCAATCTAGGAATTTCGAGATTTGCTAACTTCAACTTTTTTTTCAGCTCTTCAACGCTATATTCCTCCTGAGGGATAACTGTCTTATTTCCATATTCTTTATGCAGCTGCGATGATGTTTCTAATGAAGTCACAGGTCCCTCATGAGTTTCTCCAATCTTCTCTGTTTCACCTGCTATTGGCAGCATCTCTTGTACCTATTTTAAATATCTCGTCACAAGTCTTCTTGGCTTAAAGAAAAATTTAGCAACCTGGTCATCAAACTTGAGCTTTTTCGAGGCTTTAATCTTTCTGGTCTTATATTTACTTGATTCTATCAAATCTGCTTGAACCAAGGGAGATTCTTCAATATCAATAGCTTGCAGTAAGTCATTCAGGTTTCCCTTTGCAACCGAGCTTTCCTCAGTAACCACTATCTTGCCTTTTTCTTTAGCTAACTGGCTCCTCGTTATTCTTCTATGAACTACTTCTCTTGTAGATGATTCATGTACACCCTATTTGATCTGAGTTTTATCTTTCTAGCACTGTTGGGGTGTGTCTTGGATTATCAATGTTCTGGTGGGTTCTTTTACCTGTTTCCTAGCCTTTAATTTTACAAATATCCTGGATCTTGTTTCTGTACGATGACCAGCTACTGGTGGAGAAATTTTCACAGCTTGAGGACTGATGCTAGTTTCATTTTTAAAGCCAGAAATAAACATGAACGTGGACCATTCCCTATCTATTCTCTGGAGTTCATGCAAAACGATCAACTTGACTAAGTCATGGTGAAACAATGAGGTTTCACAGGCTTCCTTCTTTAGCTAGACTTTGTCACACATTTTGCCTAGGCTACGAAACAAGTAGAAAGGTAAATCAAGAGATATCTTTCCTGTGAAGCTTAAAGTGATATGAATACACCTTATGATACCTTCCCTCGCAAGTAAAGTACCTTTGTATGCAGGTAAGTAAATTGGCATATGAGTCCTTAACAAAATTTCTGGGTACAGACTTGTTTAAATCTGAATCAATGAACTCCGGCTTCAGAAATTATTTGCAGGGTATCATATGAAATTTGAAATTTTTAAACCATTTTTCTTGTCCCCTTGGAATCTCAGTGAATGTGGATATTACCTGTGGTGATATTTGCAATTCAGGCACCCCAACTTTTGAATTAAGTCCTGTGAAATTCAAGGCAAATTCCTTAGTGATTTATGCATGACCTCCTTGAAGTTTCTCGCAAAAATTCCAACATCCAACCTCCTTGAATGCATGTTCCACTTCTCTGTTCTTCAAGATAATGTCTAAAACTTCAGGTTTTCTCCTCAAACACCTGCCTGACCTATGATCCTTTCTTTCTGTAGACCCCTCCATGAGACTCCAGCGTAATGAAAATTTGAAAGACTGGCATTGTCTCAATCTTTGATCACTGCCTCACTTGATGTTCAAGGAATTCAAATTGAAAGTTTGCTAATTTGTTCCTCATGCAATGAATGCAATCATAGTTATGACTGTGAATACTTGGTTCTTCTTAAAACTTGCAACCCGAGCATAGCAAGGTACCTAACGACTCTAATGATGAGGATAAGTGGTTGGACATGATAGGCGAAGTATATAAGCTGACAAATGATGATGCAAACATAACGGATTTTGATGGATATGACAGCTGAGAAATATTTTCTATGGATCCGCACGAATCTCTGATTTCGTAGTGCAGCTAGTGTAAAATCTAGGTTATGTGCTACGAAAACACCTAAACTGTGTTTGCGCTACGAAAACACCTAAAGCGTTTCGTAACACACAAGAACCTTTAAAACAAACTTGATACAGGGAATCTTTGTAAGTTGTGGGACCAGTGGTGAATGAGAATGGGCTATTGACCTTTCTTTAACCATACTACCAAGACTCCTAAGACTTAAACACTAAAGTAAACATGGAAACACTGAACTCGGATTTACACCTAACCTTCACAATCAAACTGATGTGAACAATTTATAAATTGCTTCTTAAGTGTTAACAAAATATATTAAAGCTAATTTTGTTTTCCTTTACGAGAAGTAGATAGGAGAGGAGTAAAGAATACCAACCTCAATCTTTCGCTTGGTTCTCTGCTTGTTCCTTCTCCCCTTTGACAGATCTTTGCCACTCCTCCCTTGACCACTCCGCTTCAAAGAGTACCTGTAAAAGTCAAAGCAGCATAATACCTTCAAAGTGCAGAGATATACAATCATTAAACAATATAGGACCATCTATATATTGACCACACAACTGCATATATTTAGTAGATATACAAGAATGTGGAGGAAAACTGAATAACTTATTGATTATAGAGATTTAGAAGAGAGGATTTCAACCCATTGATCTAACCCAGCGTCATCCTCCAGCTGAAAGCCCTTTCTTCACCTCATGAAAAGCTTAGATCACCCAACACTATGATATTCACCAAGAAACCAACAACACTTCCTTACAAGATGCAAGATTCAACCTTTGGATCTCTAGGAATGAGGGATCCATATATAGATGATTGCAAGGGGGTGAGTCAGCTTCTAGGATTTTGATCAGTGTCTTCTCTTTGATAGTTCTTGATTCCACTTGGAGATTGATGATCTCTTACTCATCCCTGGGTGAATTCAAAGAGGCGAGTGTCACAGGAGAAGTTTCTGGAAGATTCCATGATCATCCACCTTGCAAACTGTCTCTCTCATTTGTCTACTCTCACCCATCACACTCTACAGAAGGGCTTTTCAGTATGCATTGCACTTTTTGCACTAGGCAGGTGAGATGCATCACAGCCTCTACACTGAGCAGTCTGTATGGTCCAGTTTTGACTAGTTCAGAGTAGTTTTCTGTGGAGAACTTCTGGGAGATGATGTAATCAGCAGAACTTGTTCCTTTAGGGCATGAAACAACACTTTTAGGGACTCAGAATCCCTTGGTTTATGGACATATGTGATTGGGGTTTCAGTGCCCAAATATTTCTATAATAGTATATACGTTTTATGTGTTATGCTCTCACATTGTTTATTTTCTATGTTTTATAATTTGTATGCAGTAATTTCGATACGGGGTTAAAACCTACAAACACTCACACAAGCGAAATGACAAAAAGTGACAAAAAACGTGACAAACAATGGCAAAAGAGAAACTCACTTGGAAAAGTGATGACGACTGGACTGAAGGTTCCTTGATCTCCTCAGGAATGATAGAGATGCAGGATCATATGTGTAAATGATCTCTAAAGGTGTTGATTAACTAGATTTGAGGAAATGATGGTTTATGATGTACATGCCTAAAATCAAGGAAAAGTGACACTTAGCGGAAACTTCTAAAAATAGAAATGTGTCACCTTTGAGAAACTAATAATAGATCCCTATTTCCTAGGGATGCTTTTCCCCTTTAGTTTTCTTGATTTTACAAGGAAACTTTCCATGCACACTACCGGGAAAGAATGAACAATTTTGGGTAACTAGGAAAATTTCCAACTTAGTGCACTACACATTTTCTGGGTTCAATGATGGATTTTGCAGTTTGTAGGCTCAGTTTTGGGCTTACTTCCATGAATGTGCAGTTTCTAATCTCAAGGATGACTACCTTCAAGGATTACGTAGTTTTTAGAGGCAAGCCCATAATTGTTGTGTGACTATGTCAGGAGGTTAACTTATGACTTAAAAAGATCAGCTACTTGTAAAAATGAGCAAACACAAGCACAAATGAAAAACATTAATCTCATTCAAATCACACGTACTTTAGAAAAATACAAGATAAGCTCATGTGGATAGGAAGGAAGTCTCTAAAATCAAAACGTAAGTGAACTTTTGGAGGGTGGTTGTAGCCGCTACATCACTGGCAACAAACTGGTAGAACTCCAACTCCTTTTATGGATCTTGTCTAATGTAAAATAGGTATAACTCTTTCAGAAGTATTACTTTCTTCATTGATTGTCACAACTTCTGCACTTAGCTTGAGTTAAAGATATAGTCCTACCATTCTCTTTATCGGTAGCACACATACCAAGGCAAGTCAAACTGAGTTGTTTCAATTGGGGATGAGGAGTATATAAATGCACAAGTTAAGGATATTGTTAGAGTCTTAGTTTTCATCTTTGGTTTTGCTCTGCTACTAGGAGGCCTGGACAGTACCCCAGTGGAGTCACTTCAGGAACACAAACATTGCTCCGCTGCAAGCGAGCCTAGACAATACCCTGACAAAGTTGGTTGCTTCACCTCTCTACATAGGAATCCTTTCTCTTCTTTCACCCTTTATTTCATTTTTCATTTTTATTTTTTCAAAGAACTGTGCATAGGCACTTATTTATTTCATCGAGATGGAAGACGGATACCAAATTATTGAGAGTAGAAGAGGTTGTCCCTCCAGAGAAGGATATTTATATACTCACTATGACATACTTGTTAAGGTTTTCCTCCCCTCCTTACTCTACTCAACTTAGTTGACAAGGATTAACCGAAGATAGAAGACTAATTAGAGTAGTGGTACTAGTTAAAAGTGCAAGCATCGTGATTTCATTGACTCTCTCCGAAAGGAATGTATTTTCCATCAGAGTATCATCAACTAAAAGAAATGAAAAATTCACATAAAGAGAGGGAATAAACAAATAACCAAGCATTGTGGTGAGCACCAATATTGCAGTAATAATTTTGCAACTCCTGGGCTGCCAACTTTACTTTTATCAACCCGGTAGTTCGCAACAAACTTGGAAGTGTCGGTGCTATATGCACAAATACTAGTTCCCAGTGCAGGTTGTCACTTGTTTAGCCGGCACGAGATCACTAGGAGCTCAAGCCAACTTCTATAGATTTCAGAAGAAGCTCTATGTGTGATGAAAGGAAAGAAAGATTACTCTATAGATGTTATTCTAACTGCAGAAAGGAGAAAGACTGGAATGTAAAGAAAAACCTAGTAAACCCTAATTAACAAGCTAATTCTACTTTTGCCCAAAAAAACTATGAAAACAATGAAAGAAATTCCATTACCTACTCAAGGAAGTAAACAACATCTAACCATGCTATTTCTGGAAGTAAATAAACAAGAAAAATATTTTTTTGGATTTTTATGTGTTTCTATGTGAATTTAACATGCATCTAATTTATTGTGTGTGAGTGTGGTAGCGAACAGGTGGTGTGAGAGGATGGTTTTTGAGATTGGGAGGATGTAGGATGGTATGGATGGTCCTAGGAGGTCTTAGGTGGCCTTTTGGAGGCTTTTCCCTCACTCGTCCTTCAAAAGAAATCCTACAGGAAAAACTACAGGAGGACATAGGAAATCTACAGGAGAAAACAAGGAAACTACAGGAGGCCTACAGGAGGAGGACAAGAGAAATTTTTGTTGTTTTGAGGGTGTGAGAATGGGTGGAAAAGGTGGATGAAGGTTGGAATGAGGTGCTAGGGCACCTAAGGTCTACCATGAATCACCAAGAGAGAGAAAGATGATTGGGTTTGCTCAAGGAGAGAGGAAGAAGTTCTATGAAAAAGTAAGGAAACTAGGGTAGAATTGAGGTAAGGTTTGGGAGACCTATAGGGCATGGATCAGATGGAGGGTATGAATGCTAGTAAGGTGGCCTACTGTAGGAAGAGATATGCTAAATATAAACTGACATTCAACAAAGAAAATCAAGCAACCAATGAAATGAGTGCATCCTAGGAAAAATAGAGTTTTGCATTAAAATGGCCTAAACTATGATGTATAGAAGGAAATGTTGTAAGAAAGGAAAGCATGAAAAAGGACCACTGTAAATTAGGAAGTGAACATTATAAATAATATCTAAAGCAAAGAAAAACTAGACTATCAACCTGCTTGAGAGCTGCAAACACTAGAAGTCCTAGGAACGAGGAAAATCTATGTTTATGGGGTAGTAAGAGAGTCTTTGCCTCAAATCATGGTCCCAGAGGGAGGAAGAGAGGCCAGGGAACTATTGTTAGCCTTTCAAATCTTCTATGATCACTGCTTAACCTTCTACAGAAATCACAAAGGAAGCAAGCTACTAAATCATCAAAAGTAACATACTCTTAACCATAAGAGAAATACATCGAACAACAAACTAATCTACAAACTGAAGTAAAGAATACAAATACAAGTAAAGAGAAGCTTGGCTACTTGGATTTGGCCCTAACCCAAAAGATTCAGCCCTCTGAGGTAGCTCAGTGCTAGCTCAAAAAGGATTCCATCTTCATTATCAAAAAATAGCAAGATTACATAAAATTGTCATAAAATAGTAAGCTCAAAATTTGAGTAGAGTTTACACAAGCAAAAAACCGTCTACCCTAGTGAGGCCCTAGGCCTCTCTACTTATACATTTGAAGCTACCAATAACTTCCTTAGAATTAGGGAGGCTTGGCTCCCAAAACTCAATATAAATATCAATCATCTTCCACTTGCTCAGTTGTCTTCTAGTGCATGATTTGGTTGCTTGTACTCTTGGCTGAATGAAGGGGAATTCGATGTTAGGAGCAATACATGAGGGGGATTCCCTCCTATAAGTCTTGTTCTCTGTCTACTTTGAGTTATTGCTGCATTTTGACCACTAGATCCTTGACTTTGACCTTGAAATCCATCAATAATCTGCATTAAATACATGTTAGGCCACATGGAATAATAACTAACTCAACTCACCCTATAAGCATAAATATAATCAGAAAATCATACAATAATATAAGAGAATGGATGATTTGACTAGGTTAGCAGGTAAAATGAGCCCATATAATTACCCATTTATGACGATCATCATCACCCCCTACTGAAGGTGTTGCTCGTCCTGTGAGCAACCTAGTCAATCTCTTCGTCTTTTATGGCCCTGGTGGCCTCCCTAGAATTCCAAGCTTCTTATGTGGTCTGCTCATGTTCTCCATAAAATCCTTCCTTTCTGTCTATGTCCTCCCACTTCTCCTTCTCTTCTTCTTCTCTCTTGCCTTCTAACATGATTAATATGAGTGGAGGACTCAGTTTGAGGCCAATCCAATTGACCTTTAGCCTTTGCATGGAGCGCTTGTACATTGGCACTCTTTTCAATGCCTCCTTCAGCCTCATGGGATAATGGTATTCTCTGATTTGCAAGCTGTGGGTAGGGTTTTCCATCTTCTCATGCATGCATGCACACAGTCATCCCCAAGTAGCCAAAACATATCTTCGAAGTGTGCAATGGCTTGTTCCTGATTAGCTAGATATTTAGAGGCAATTTGAGGGTCATTGGCAAGTAGGTTGTGTGTGTTTTTGAGTGCTATAGGATCTGATGGCTCAGCTCTTATCATCAATGGTTCATTCTGCTATTTTATTAACAATGTTTTCATTTCTGCTACCCTCAATTCTTCATGGTTCATCCATGATGCCATGGCCATTAATTGCAAATCCCCTAGCATGGCATTGGGGTCCCACACATTTAGGTCTGTGAGGGCCATGTTGTGTAGATAGAACTCTACCATCTTTCCTTTTTCCTTGGAGGTTCTTTGGTCAGACAAATCCATGAACTTCCTATAGTCTTGGAATGGAATTATGCCTCTTTGTGACAAATCTTTTATTTGGAATTGAAGTGATTAATCCTTCAGATAGAGGCCATAATATTTGGTTATTGTTATGAATTGTAATGCTTCTATGGATAAGTTGGCCATGTATGCCAAATGAGTCTCTTTCTCCTACAGATGCCTCCTTAGTAATTCATTTTCATTCTCAAGGTGGCTTCTTGTAATGGCTTCTCTGTCTCTAAGACAACTCAATTCCCTGCCCATTTCCTTGAGTTTGTCCTCCATGTGGCCAATATTCTCAAATCCCTTGGACTTGGCTATCTGCATCCACCTATGTGTTCTCACTCTCTCTTTTTTCAATTCAAAAAATAGTGAAATTGAAAATTTCTGTGGGATTATCTTGCCTCTCTAAAGTAGTCTATAATAGGAGTCAAGATTAGGTTGGGGGTTAGGTTCTTGTAGCTCTTGTGCTTCCTCTCTCACCTCTAGCTGTCCTCCTATCTTTTCCTCAAGTTTTTGTGTCTCCTGAAGTTTGGACAGTGTCTCTTGTAGGTCTGGTTTGGGGTCCTGTAGAATAGCCTTTCCCTTCCATGTAGAAGATCTTGTAGTCCTCCTTTCATAGGTGATTGGTGTATTTGAAGGAGATTCTTTCACCTTAGCAGATGGTAAATCTTCAATGTTAATGGGAGTCTTTGATGAAGGTTGAGGTTTACCTGTTTTAATTTTGGTACTCTTCCTTGCACTGAAATACATGAAGGTTTTTCTTTTCCTCTTCTACTTTTGCTTGACTGGTGTACTAAGGATAGTGAAGGCAGCTGCTACTTCTCTTTCGAAAGTTTTAGGGGACTCTTCTCTTTGCTCTACCCTCTCTACCTCCTTTTCTCCCTCTTCTGTTTCTTTTTCCTCCTCCTGCCCTGTCTCTTTTTCTGCCTCCTATTTTGTCTCTTCAACTCTCCCCTCCTCTATTTCTTTTCTTTCCTCCTTCCTCTCTTGCTCTGCTATGTCACCACTGGCTTCATCTTCTCCTCCTTGTTTTTCTCCCTCCTCATTGATAGCAGGACTGACATCATAGGTTAATGCATTGATGTCATCCTCAACTGTCATATTTATGAAAACTTCCCATGCTATAGGGATTGTAAGGGTATGGACGACTTCTTCTACTAGGATCTTTATTAGGCCATGGTGAGCTAGCTACTATAATTTCCTTCTTTTACCTTGGTGTTGGAGTCAATGAGGGACTGAAGGAGAAAGTAAGGGATACTGAGCTTTTGATGTGTTGGGGTATCCATGCCATATCTCAATTCTTGGAGGATTCTAAAATGATATCCATAAACAATGTTGTGCCTCCCCTCACAAGAAATGTATTTGATCACTTGGTAGCTAACCTCATCCCAGGGATATGGTACACTAGCCCTCCTAATTCCATTTTTCTCTTCAACAGGGGTTTCATTATCTTGGAAAAATTTCCTCTCGGTAGCCTAGCCAATTGTTTTCTCATCTTTACTCCAAGGTAGCCCAAGACGAAGGGTAGTGACCCTACGGATGAATTTAGGGGTTATTTCAATGGAGAGGCCTCTAATGGTAATAGTAGCATGAACTCTTGTGTGAGGGACTAGAGAGAGAGCAAATTCATGGGAAATTTCATCACCAAACACTCTAAACTTCTCAAAGAAATTCATCTAGTTTGCCCTTTTAAATATTTCCACCACTTGAGGATGTGCATGGAGTCTAGTGGAGTTAGTGGGCTCTTTTATCATAAAGCCCCCTGTCATACTTCATGTACTTCTTTTGGAAAACTAGATATGGAGGTGGAGACAAATAATTTTGAGTGAAATAAAAAAACAGAGGGGACTTTTTTTTTTAAATGGATTTTTTTTTTATGTATTTATACCCTCTTAAAGACTCATTTTATCTTCAATTTGAGACCAAATATTTCACATTTTGATATTCAATAGGGGGAATTCATGAACCCTACCTCTTCATACTGAAAATCATGCCAAAAATCACGTTTCCTCCATTCAAAATGACTCACTTCGCCTCCTATAGAAGCCTGTTGTCCCTCCTGTAGATTTCCTGTAGGTGCTCCTGTAGAAAACCTGTAGGGATCCTGTAGGGATCCTGTAGAAGATTTAGAGAGAAAAAATATGGAGGAAATTGATGGAGGATGGTGGATACGAGGCCGTGGGGGCATAAGAAGACTGTTGTGTGGCTGAGTTGCATGGAGAAACTGAAGAAAATGTGGTGAGAATGCGCGGGGAGGAGTGTTCATTACCCTTTAAGGTTGTTTTTGGTTATGAGTGTTGAGCTGGTAAGGTCTACATTGCCCAGATTAGGACAGTTGGTCCCCACCTACTTGGTCATCATGACCCACCTCATAATCATCCCCTCATTACTGCTTCATAGTTAACTCTTCCTCCCACTACCTATCCTTCGCATCTTTTGCTTGAGTTGACTGTGCGCATGTGTGGGTGATATCTTGGTTAAGTGGAGTCAACTAAATGAAGGTGGCCAAGTTAACTGGCCACCTTTACCTCTTTAAAATTCAACCATCTCATTACCTTTGTATGATTCCTAATTAGACAAATGTAGATAGAGGAGTGACTTAGCTACTTACCTGTAATCCAAGTGTATTTGTTGCCATCGACGGTGAGGTGTTGTGGCTTTCTCTGCTACATGCCTTGATTTTCCTTCATGCATGTTGTCTTTGCTTGCTGATGTGTTGTTGTGCGTTTTTGCAGGTTCTTCTTTTGCTAGAGATGAGCTACATGTGCCTTTTCGACCTTCAAGTAAAGTTAATGGTGCCTTTTCCTCCTTTTATTTTGTTTTTTTTTCAAAACTAAAAAATTGTTTTTCTGCGTTTTTTATTGGAAAGGAAAAAAATAATAATGATGCTTGGAGTGTGATGTAGGCTTGGAAATGATGGCAAAGAGGTTTGAAGATGGTAAGAAGGATTATAGGTTCCTCATGAAGCTTTTCTTATCCCTCAAACTGCCTTCTGTAGACACTTTTGGCTCTCTGTAATTCCTACAGGAGACTCTTGTAGAAAACATAGTTTTGGAAGAAGAGGTACAGTGGGGTGAAAGAGATGCCAAAAATGATGGAGGAAGGTGTGGAGAAGATGAGATGGATGTAGGTATGAATTTCAGGGTCCCCTTGGCACCTTCTTCTACTCACAGTAGTCCTCATGCAAACCTGTAATGCAATAAAATTCATTTTTTCTTTCTCTCTTTTTGTTTTTGTTTTTTCTTTTATGTGAAAAAAACTAGGGCACCTCAAAGAGGTTTTCACCTTAATTTCCTACCCTGGGCACCTCCAAGGGAGGTTTTAACCCAGGGATCTTATTCTTTTCCTTCTTTTTTTTTGACATCACTGGGCCACCTTAGAAGAGGTTTTCAATCCAATGATGGGACTCAAGTGCCTCATTGAGGTTTTCACTTGAGTCCTTATTTTTTCTCTTCTTTCTTCAGTGAGTGGGTGAAGTGGAAGCTAAGACATGCTCCACTACCATCACTGTTTTATTCAAATCTTCAATAAACTCTCGCTTGGAGAGGGGTTTCTTGTAGACTTTCAACTGATGTCCATTAACAAGCATGGGGATGGCATCATCATCAATGGTTCTGATCAAAATTGAACCATTTTCATTGCATTTTTCCACAGTGTAGATTCCCAGCCATCTTGTCCACAGATTGCCTTTGAGATCCTTATATCTTGAATCATAGAGTAGTGCCCAATCTTCCTCTTGGAATTGATTCTCCCTAATAATTTTGTCATGCCATATCTTTCTCTAAAGCTGAACTACCTCTGTATGGAGAAGGGCTTGCAATCTGTATTCATCCAATCCATTGAGCTGAAGTAATCTCTCCTTTTGTGCATGGACAAGGTCTAGGTCCACCTAAGCTACCATCCTTAGGGTATTGAATTCAAACTCTATTGATAGAAAAGCCTTCTTCCCATAGACCAATTCATAGGGTGTGAACCCAGTGGTGGTCTTCCATGTTGTGTTCTAGGCCCAAGTGGCCTCAACTAATCTGTCTGCCTAGTATTTTCTACTCTTGCTCACTACCTTGGTTAGGATTCCTTCCAATGCTCTATTAGTGACCTCCACTTTCCCATTGGCTAGTGGATGGTAAGGGGTGGGAGTCCTGTGCTTGATCTTATGATGTGTGAGTAGGTCTTCAATCAGGTTGGAAGTGAACTAACTGCCTTGGTCTTTGACCAACTCTCTTGAATACCCAAACTTGTAGAATATGTTTTCCCTCAAAAACTCAGCTACTTTTTCCTTTGTCGCTGCTTGGATTGCTTTTGTCTTTGCCCACTTTGTCAGATAGTCAGTGCACACAATGATGTACTGCTTCTACTTTGAAGGGGGGTTGATAGGCCCCACAAAGTCCATCCCCCACTTCTCAAATGGCTCAAAGGTCACTTGAGGTTGCATGGGCATTTCATCCTTTGAAATGGGTTTCCCTATCCTCTAACACCGATCACACTGGGTGTATCTCCTCACATCCTGATGAAGAGTGGGTCAGGAGTAGCCTGCTTGAAATATATTGAAGGTGGTTCATTTTGCTCAAAATTGACCTCCACAAGGCTCGTCATGATAGGTCAGGAGGATGTCAAAGACTTCCTCCTCCCTGACACATCTTCTCAAGATATGATTTGGGCCAAGTTTGAAGAGATTGCCTCCAATCCAGGTGAAAGGTTTCTTTTCCTTACTATCTTTCTCATCTCTTTTGAGGATAGGTGTGGTGGGAACTGCGTTGAAACCAAGTAGTTTGCTATATTAGCAAACCATGGAGACAATACTGATATAGAAAATGGGTGTTCATCTGGCATTTGGTCATCTACCATTCCTTCTTCACCTGCAGGCAAATTTACTCTAGACAGAAAGTCAGCAACAACATTCTCTTTACCAAGCTTATCAATAATGGTCAGATCAAACTGCTGCAGTAAAAGAAACCATCTAATAATGCAAACATTTACATCTAGTTTGTTCATTAAATATCTAATTGTAGCATGATCAATGTGCACAAAGGTTTGATAGCCTGTGATATAATGTCTGAATTTGTTTAAGGAATGCACGACAGCTAGGAGTTCCTTCTTGGTCACTGTATAGTTTAACTCTTCTTTTGAAAAGTTTTTGTTATTAAAGTATATGGAATAAATTAACTTTTCATAAATTTGTCCTAAGGATGCTCCTATTGCTTTGTTCGAGGCATTTGTGTGAATGTGAAAGGTTGGGGCCTAGTTTGGGCCTCAGAGAATTGGGGCAATCACTAGCTTGCTCTTCAAGGTATCTAGTGCTTCTTGACAGCTTTCTGACCATATGAACTCAACTTCTTTGCCTAGGAGGCCAAACAAAGGAGAGGCTAACTTGCTAAAGTCTTTAATGAATCTCCTGTAATATCCAACTAAGCCTAGGAAGCTTCTGACATCTATCAGATTTTGAGGAGGTGGGACCCTTTGGATGCTTGCAATTTTGTTGGGGTCCACTTGCAGTCCTTGTTGAGATATTGAATGACCTAGCACAGTCCCTTTAGTCATCAAAAATTCACTTTTTCCAAACTGAGGGATGGGTTCATCTCAATACACTTATCTAGAACTTTTCCTAGGTTAGATAAAGGTTCTTGAAAGTTAGAGTCATAAGGAGTAAAATCATCCATGTATATTTCTACTGCATCATGAACCAGTTCAAAAAATATACTCAATACTGCTCTTTGAAAAGTGGCTGGAGCATTGCACAAACCAAAAGGAAGGAGCCATTATGAAAAGGTACCTCAAGGACAAGTGAAATTGGTGTTATCTTGGTCTTTTGGGCTGATTTGAATCTGATTGTACCCATTAAACCCATCTAGGAAGGAGAAAAACTTTTTCCCTACTAAACTGTCTAACACTTGATCTATGAAAGGTAAAGGAAAATGGTCCATTTTAGTGGCTTTGTTCAATTCTTGATAGTCGACAAAAATTCTCCACTTACCATTTTTCTTTGGCACTAGCACCAAAGGAGATACCCATTCACTGTTAGAGATGGGATAGATGAATCCTGCATCAAGAAATTTCTACAGTTTTTCCTTAACAATATCTTTAAGTCTTGGGTTCATCATCCTTTGAGGTTGCCTGACTGGCTTGCAATCTTCCTTGATGTATATATGATAATTACATACTAAAGGGTGCACTCACTTCATCTCCTTATAACTCTAGGCGAAGGCATCTAGATGTTTTCTCAATATGCTGCATAGCTCCTTCTCCTAGGAAGTAGATAGGGATGGATTGATTTTCAATGTTCTTTCTAGGCCGAACTCTATATTTTTAACATAAAGAGAAGTGGGGTCGGCCACACAGAGATCAGTTGAGGGGTTGTTTTGGGTTTCTCTTACTATTTCTTCTAATGGTGATACACTAGGAGGTGGACTCTAAATCAAAGTTTCAATCATATCATCCTCATCTTGCAGTTTTCCCCCCGTGGCAATTTCTAATGTACAAAGTGGTGTAGAATAAACTTCATCCTCATCCTCCTCCAACCAAAGAGGTAGATCATGTTCTAGCAAGGGTTGGATAGGAGGATATAGGGTTAACTGCTTGGACATATGCCCATTCTTTATGGTGATGTTCCTAGCTTGGCAGCTGATGTAGGCATCCGTTGTAGTCAACTAGGGTCTTCCCAGGATGAGAGACTACCTAGTGAGCTTTGAATTTGGCTGGAGAACTAAGAAATTAGCAGGGTACTCCCAAGAATCAACGGAGACCATCACATCTTCCATAATCCCCTTATGGGTCACTGTGGAGTGGTCTGCTAGCTGCAATACTGTCGTGCTCTTCCTCAAGGAGCCTTGGAGGTTAAGTTTGAGCATTGTGTCCTTTTTCATCACACTAATGGCAACTCCTAGATCAATCAAGGTATGTGGGACCATTGGGCCATTGATGTGGACATCAACTACCGGGCTTCCAGGGTCTAGATATTTTGGACAAATTATCTGCCCCAACATCAGGTTGGAAAGTTGTCCTATGACATTGATGGTTGGGGCATCCCTCTTGTACCTTCCTAGACACCTAAAGCACTTCTCTTTGATTAGCCTATTGTAGATAGCCACATATTTTATGGCTTGGAGAAGTGTTATCTTCACACATAAATGTTACAATTCTCCCAAGAGTTCAGTCTCTTCTGGGGTAGGCTAGATTGTCATGGATAGTCTCTCAGGAAAAGGTGGATTTGCTTTAGGTTCGCTTTCGTCTTTATCTTCCTCAACCTCCCTGGGTGGAGGTTGGCTATTTGGGAGAACTTTCCCAGATCGCAAGTTAATTTCTTGAATCTCCACTTCATAAGTTGGGCATGATGGTTCCCCACTACACACTTGCTGAGCCTATCTGTTGTTCGAGTTTGGATTTCGTTGGGCAGGCATTTTGGGTTGCCTTGGTGGAGCAGAAGGTAACAGTTGTGGTTGGGAAGGTGGTGGAGGTAGAAGAGCGAGAAGAAAGTTGTATTGAGGCCTCCACCCCTGATGAGATGCATTCCACTGAGGTTGCAGCTGAGCATAGGATTGAAATTAATGGGTGGCTGGTTGGGCATGATATTGAGATGTGAAGGACCAACGAGGACGCATGGACCAGGAAGGATGAGCAGGGGTGTTTTCGAGAAAACTAGTGTCTATTCAGATCTGCTAGTCCCACTAAGTTGGGTAGCTATATTAGAAACAAACAACTCAAAGTTAATTGTGCTTTCCTTTATGAGAGATAGATGAGAGAGAAGCAGAGAGTACCAACCTCAGTCTTTCACTTGGCTCCTTGCTTGTTTCCTCTCTCCTTTTGATAGAGATTTCGCCACTCCTTTCTCACTTGTCCCACTTCAAAGAACACCTATGGAGTCAAAGCAATAAAATACCATCAAATCATAGATATCTATAACCATAAACAATATAAGATAAGATGTACATTAACCATACAAATGTATAAACAAATACAAGATTCAGAGATATACAAGTATATGGAGGAAAACTCAAATAACTTTATTGATAGAAGTAGTAGAAGAGAGGATTACAACCCAGTTGTCTGATCTAGTGCCATCCTCCTAGCATGAAAGCCCTCTTCACCTCATGAAAAGACTAGATCACCCAACAATACAATGCTTCATAGAGAAACCAACAACACTTCCTTACAAAATACAAAATTCTAGCCTTCTAGATCTCTAGGATGAGGGATCCATATATAGATATTTGCAGGGGGTGAGTCAACTTCTGGGATTTTGATTAGTGTCATTTCTCTGATAGTTCTTCATTCCACTTGGAGATTTCATGATATCTTACTCATCCCTGGGCAAATTCAGAGAGACAAGTGTCAAATGAGCAGTTTCTAGAAGATTCTTTGGGTTTCCACCTAGCAAACTGCCTCTACCATTTGTCTGCACTCACTCATCACACCCTACAGAAGGGATTTTTAGTATGCATCACACCCTCTGTGTGTAACAGGTGAGATGCATGACACCCTCAGCATGGAGCAGTCTGTATGGTCCAGTTTTGACTAGTTCTGAGCAGTTTTTCAGGGAGAACTTCTGAGAAATGATGTAATCAGTTGATCTTGTTTTTTTACGGGATGAAACAACACTTCTAGGGTTTAGAAGCCCTTGGTTTATGGACATATGTGATTGGGGTTGCAGTGCCCAAATATGTCTATAACAATTGCCCCCTAAAGCATGAGGTCGTAAATCTTCTGATGTCGGGTGAAATGGTTTATCATGAGGATCTGACGTTTTTCGAACTGGAAGGTGACCTGTAATAAGAAACAATATAGTACATTATCTTCATAATATTTTCATAATCTAGCTGAGGTGGGAATTCCCATGCTCAGCTTTATAAATTCATTTTCATGTACATAGGATAGACAATCATCTGTGTGGCAGACTGATGATTCTGGTAGAGCCATCATCCCTTAGCTTGGATGATTATGTGTGCAGCTATGGAGTACATCTGATGTCTTTATTTTCCTAAATATATCGGAGCCCAGATGGATGAAACTAGATCTGGGGTCTTCAAACTCATTCAATCTTTTCCTGAAGTACAAGTCGATCCATGTGAAAAGATGTTCAGATGTCAAACATGGAAAGACATCACTTGATTACCAGCCAATGATGAAAGTTGTTAACAGGCGCAAGAAGAATCACTGATAATGATAATGACCCTCAAGGTACTGTAGTACAATTCACGTGGTGCGAATACATGAATCGATGTTGAACACCATGCAAAATATTTCGATCGAAGGCCATTGATGTAAACCTGTCACCGGAAGTGAGAAACTTGCCATTGAGGCATGCAAGCTTCAAAGTACTAAAAGGGTTGTTCCTAAGTCAACTTCTTGGATAATGAGATGATGTCAACATGAAGTGACCTGTCGTACGAGGGTCTTAATGAATCCCACATCTACAAAATGAAACGGAGAAAATGATTTTGTGGAGGTGAAAACGATATGATGATACAAGGTTTAGGGTGGTGGTCATGAAAAATTGGAGTGTGAAGGTATTGTAGCGAATGAGGCGTTAGCTCGGTTGGTGAATTATCTTAGCGACTTCTCTTGAACATATCAGTGACATTGAAATGGATTGGTAGCGTTAACCCCAAAAATGGATGGTATGGAGGACCAATGGTGATATGACCGGTGAACGGAATAACCCAACCCGACTCAATCATGGTGATGGAGTGAAAGTGTCATTCTCAAGAGCGACCTACTACCAATGAAGTTCTTCAAGTTTTCTTCCCAATTTTTCCCCAGTCATTGCTGACCAGTACCTCTTTATTTTTGTCAATCTTGAGGAGGATAAGATATTCTTGCTCTATAATTTGCCCTTCGGGAAAACCTGTCGCTATGTTTTAGCGAGCCTAGCGACAGTGAAACTCGCTCTTGTTTGTGTGGACAAGTTTGTCGCTATTGTTTTAATGAGTTTAATGACAATGACAACTCAGTCCTTTTTAGTTTTAGAGAGTCTGAAAAGGGGTGGAACGGAACTCCAGTAGTCCTTTTTCGTAGTATAATCCCTTAAGTCTGAAAAAGTATAAATAATACGAAAGGGATGACTTTTCCGATCACTTTAGCGAGATGAAAAAGAAAAGTGCTCGATATTTTTGTGTAATGATCCCTCAAGTCCAAAAATATTAAAATACAAGAGGGATGGCACTTCTAATAACTTTAACGAGCTAGAGAGGCCAATTGCTTGGCAATCTTTTTATATTTTATGAGTCTAAAAGAGATTAAAAGAGACTCGTTTTTGAGGAAAGAGTGATGTTTTCGGGTTGCAACTGGTTCCAGGTAAGGTTTAGAACTTTTCAATCACGGAAATGTAAAGAAGGTGGCTAACAGAATCACTCATTGCAGTTGTTCCTCAAAAGCGTAAACAATCAAATGGAGGCGTATGATCGGCTAAAACGTGGAGGTGATGGTAAGAACATGACCAAGGCTCAAAAGCTGATAGCAATGCGATCACAAAGGTTATTTACCGAAGGTGGGTTCATTTTTTAATGAGCTTGAACTCTGGGGGAACATATGCTCATTGCTAGGTTTATTTTTTAACGAGCTTGAACTTCGCATAAACATACTCGTGTCAGTCATATAATAAGGATGTCTCTCATTAGTAGGTTCACTTTTTAGGGAGCTTGCCCCATGTGAAACTTTGCTCCGAAGCCTTTCGATGAGGAAATATTATTCCAGACTGATCCCATTTTCCTAAATGGACGGGTGTGTCAGATTGGTCATATATCCTATGAGGAAACATATCTTATATCTTCGGTTTTCCTGTCGAAGCAGGCCAGGGCACGTGCCCCTTGGGTTTAGTCACATTTACCAAATCACTCATGATCATCAGGTGGACAGACTGGACATTGATGAGACATTTCTTGTGTAAAAAGACCTGTTAGGAATGGCATTTGACTAGTAGTTGTGTTCGAACTAGGGAATGAAAGTTGGTCAACATGCTGGACCATTCTGCCTTCATACGGGAAACACATCACTCGAAAGAGTGAGGAAACAATAGCTCCCATGATATAAATGTACTCACGCACAAGGAGTAGATTGTAATCTAGAGGCCCTTGGACTACCATCAAGTTTAGATGAATGGTTTTCCTTCTCAAAGTTATAGGCAAATTTGGAAGGATCCCTAACGGTCGACTGGTTCCTTTATTAAAGCCTAACAGATTTCGAATCTCAGGCAAAAGCGATGGTGAACCAAGCACTTTCCAATAAGTTGAGGAAAGGATACTCACGGAAGCCCCTTCATCTATGATAGTGCTAGCCATGATCATTCTGTAAGCTTGTACTATGATTCGGAATGGCACATTAAATGGTAGCGGGGTCTCGTTAGTAGATTCCAATCAAAGGAAACAACTAGATTGCTTGGAGGAGGGACCGAATAATTGACTGGATGAATGTCTTGAACTAAGGAACTTCCTTCCTGCAGTAAAGGAATGGGTAGATTGCCCCCATGTTCATTGGATTCTATGTTAACGAAAAGAATTTGAATGGTGTCGTTCTCATTCTCTTTGGTGATTCTATCATCTGAAGATGGACCTTCTAAAGACAAGACTGGGTCGACTTCCATCTCGACCTATTGACTTTGGTCCGGTGTGGACTCAAAGGGTTTATCTTCAATGATAGGCATTTCAACCGACAATAGAGGTGTGCCAGTCAGATTTTCAACTAGTGGTGGACTTGGCAAGAGTTTCTTGTATCCAGGAGGAAGTTGCTGCGGTGAAGCAGGACGATTATCCAAGACTGTTTTAGCTTCATCCAGGAAAGGAAAATGGTGGAGGGCATGATTGCCTTCACACAACCTACAAGGACATTTAGATCTTCCTTTTTGTCCATTGACTTCATTTTCACTAGTTGACGGTGTACTCTCAACATGATCGACAGAGGTTGATGATACTGGATTGTGCAAGCGGGGAGACCAGTACCTTAGGATCCAGGGGATGTAAGGACAATCTCGATGATAGTGGTCTCCTTTGAAAATGACACATGGAGATTTAGGTTTGGATGGTGTAGTGTGTGGATTTTCACCAGATGATGCATGGTTACCCCCTTTCGCTGTTAGCTTCTTCTTCTTCTTCTCCTTCCCTTTCTTCTTCTTCTTCTCAGTTACTTGGTTTTTAGTATTACTAGCTTCACCAAGTGAAGAGGAAGAAGGAGAGGGAGAAACAAACGAACTAGAAGGTGGGGGAGCAACTTCAGTATCATCTGGTTTCTGATTCAATTGCTCAGGAATTATGGTGTTTTGAATGACAAAGGTCGAGAAAAGCCATACTGGCAGGCCAATTGTCAATCCTGGAAGGGACAATGTAGCCATATAAGGGGCACCGATATCTCCCCAAGAAGAGAAAGGAGTAGGATTCTCCCCAAGGGGAAATCCTTGATTGGTGGACTCCATTTCCTCAACCTAAGACCAACCAGGGAATAGTGATGTTATTCCGATTAAAATAAATTTTATGACACTTTGACACAACTTTCTTTTTCAATTTTTAGAGTCGAGAAAAAGCTAAAGATGACTCTAGTTGCCTTCGATTTTTAATGAGCCTAAAGTGACAAGTGCTCAGATGGACCTTTTCTTTTAAGGAGTTTGAAAAAGAATGAAAGTTACTGCTCTGGAAGTCTAGACAAAGGGATTACCAAACCAATCGCAAAAATGCAATATACTTTTACGTATGGCAGTCAATCTTCTCGAATGTTGTGTTCAGTGCATTGCGATCGACAGGGCAGCAGACACAGCTTCCTAAGGATAAAGGATATAGCCTATTGTGGTATCCAAAAATATACTCAATGGTACGTGGGAACACAAGTCTATACTGGAACTTGTTGTATCAAAGAGGAGGAATCACCCAACCTATGATGAAAATGATAGTTACCAAGCTTCATGACACTGGAATATGTCTCTAGCCTAGACTTCTAGATGTTGTGCGTTAGGTTACAAAGCGCTTTGATGTTCATTGAGGTTTATTTTATAGTTCATATTTCCTAAGAAGTTTTCCTTTCAAGGTTCACCACGTGATGTAGATGTACAATTCCTAAATATGCAATCTAAGATGATAAACAGTCATTTATTTTCTTTTAGAAATGAAAATCCTAGATACAAAGGAAATAAGAGTAAAATTCTTTCAACATAGAGCAGAGAGCGCACACTAAATGCACTTTTCCTAAATCAATTTCCACATGCAGTCTAAACGCAAATGCACATGCATGCATTTGTTTTTTAGTTTCCTTAATGTGAGAATGACAAAAAGAAAACTAAGTACAAATTTGAACTACTTTCCTTCAAAGTGACACTTTAGCAATTTCTTTTCAAAATGAAAGGAAGGCTAGGACAATACTTTCAATTTTGAAAGGAAAATTGTTTTCAACACTTCAAATAATTAAATTCAAATCAAATACAATGGCAAAAGTGTTATCGAATATCTAAAAGAGGAAGACTTTACGACACTCTTTTTTTTTACTGAAAACAACAGTTATGACACTATCAAATCAAAAGATGACAGTTCGATTAAGCTAATATTTGCAAAGGAGGATTGTAAATGATGAAAAATAGATAAAAGAATTCACAATTCCTTATCAATGGAGGCTGAATAATGTAAAAGAAGAAGGTTTCAACAATGATATACTGATCATAGGCTGCAAAACTACTAAATAGAGCTGAAAACAATGAAGAAAAAACCAAAATCTGGAGACATAAACAGTCTCATTTAATCATCGCACCTGTCCTTAAGAGAAATAGGGATGCATCTCACCTGTAGCACACAAGAGGTGCGATGCATCCAGACTGCCAATGAGAGACAGTGCGATGGTCCAGGGATGAGACTAAGTTCATTTTTTACTCACAATTTGCAGCTAAGTTAAGGGGTTTAGGCTGAGCTTATAATAGCCAATAAACACAAAGTATAAAGGCTGATCTAATGAGGTTATTAAGCTACTACTAGGGCCCTTAGGACGTTTGCAAGTCATATGTTTAGTTCATAAACTAACCCAGAGTTTTACTGAAGCAGCGTTGATCTACTTTGCATTTGCATAGAAAAAGCAGTTCGAAGGCTGGTTGGCTTAACTTCAAGCTCCATTTGTAGTTTATAAAGCAAACAACAAGGATAAACAAACAAACTATTCACTCCCCAGTGGAGTCGCCATTTTGTTTCTGGGAAAATTAGTGTCTATTCAGATCTGCTAGTCCCCCTAAGACGGGTAGCTATCTTAGAAACAAACAATTAAAAGTTACTTGTGTTTTCCTTTATGAGAGATAGATGAGAGAGAAATAGAGAGTACCAACCTCAGTCTTTCGCTTGGCTCCTTGCTTATTTCCTCTCTCCTTCGATAGAGCTTTCGCCACTCCTTTCTCACTTTTCCTACTTCAAAGAACACCTATAGAGTCAAGTCAACAAAATACCATCAAGGCATAGAGATCTATAATCGTAAACAATATAGGATCAGATGTACATTAACCATACAAATGTATAAACAAATACAAGATTCAGAGATATACAAGTATATGGAGGAAAACGCAAATATCTTTATTGGTAGAAGTAGTAGAAGAGAGAATTACAACCCAGTTGTCTGATCCAGCGCCATCCTCCCAGCATGAAATCCCTCTTCACCTCATGAAAAGACTATATCACCCAACAATACAGTGTTTCACAGAGAAACCAACAACACTTCCTTACAAAATACAAAATTCCAGCCTTCTAGATCTCTAGGATGACGGATCCATATATAGATAGTTGTAGGGGGTGAGTCAACTTCTGGGATTTTGATTAGTTTCATTTCTCTGATAGTTCTTGGTTCTACTTGGATATTTCATGATCTCGTACTCATCCCTAGGTAAATTCAAAGAGACAAGTGTCAAATGAGCAGTTTCTAGAAGATTCTCTGGGTTTCCACCTAGCAAAATGCCTCTGCCATTTGTCTTCTCTCACTCATCGCACCCTATAGAAGGGATTTTTAGTATGCATCACACCCTCTGTGTGTAACAGGTCAGATGCATCGCACCCTTAGCATGGAGCAGTCTCTATGGTCCAGTATTGACCAGTTCTGAGCAGTTTTTCAAGGAGAACTTCTGGGAAATGATGTAATCAGTTGACATTTTTCCTTTAGGGTATGAAACAACACTTTTAGGGGTTTAGAAGCCCTTGGTTTATGGACATATTTGATTGTGGTTGCAGTGCCCAGATATGTCTATAACAAGGGGGGCCCCAAGAAGGTACGGAGGTGACTTGGTTCAGGTTGTAGTATGCCTGAGATGCCCCTTGCGTCCCCTATTGGTATGGTCTAGGTCCATGTGGCCTCCTTTGATTTATGTAATAGATATGTTCAATGACTCCTTTGGCCCCTTGGTATACAACTTTAAGTTCGGGCAAGGAAGGGCACTTATTTGTAGAATGATCTTCTTCACAAACTAAATAAACCTCTATAGAGTTTAATGGGCATTCATTTCAAGGATGCCTTCTGGTGCATCTAGGGCAAAAAATGCCCAAAACCCTCTCTTCTTCCTCTTGTTTTCTTTTGATATGTAAGGTATCCATTTGCATGGCAAGAGTCTGCAACATCTCACTCTTGAAGTCTTCCAACATGTTTCCAATTTCACCTTTAATGGATGAATTGGAAGAATAGGCACTTGCTATGGGTTGACTCCTCCTACCTTTCTTTCTGGATGCTCTAGAATGGTTTCTAAAAACATTCTTTATGTCCTCATAGAATAGTTGGTAGATGTATCCCCCAGGTAGTAGATGAAGGGTGTCTAAAAGGTCTTCCTGAATTCCCTTGACCAGGACTAACTTCAGAGGCTCGGGATCAAGTGTACACTTGGCCCTTTTGTAACTGAGCTGGAATCTCTCTTCATACTCTTCGAGGGACTCATCACTTCCTATGGTCACTGAGAAGATTTCTTCTTTAGTATCTTTTGACCTACAATAGTCTTAATACTTGTTGTTAAAGACCTATTGCATCTAAGCCCAAGTTGTGATGTTATTGCCAGGTAATCCCATGAACTAGCACAGAGTTGCATTCTTGAGAGTAGAAGGGAAGAGTTTCAAATTTTGCTTGTCTTCTGCATAGTCATAACTTCAACAGATGACAACAAACTCGAACAAGAAAGTGTCAAGATCTTCTGTAGTTAGAACATGGAAGTGAGGTATAGCTGAAGGACTTATATTCTTCATTTTGGTGTCCCCATTGGTCTCCCGAATGGGGAAAGTACCCTCTATTCTCTCTCCATTTCCCCTAGCATTTCTGTTTTCATCCATTGGCTCCAGAGGAATGTTTTGTTCTTCTTCTTCCCCTATAGGTTCGTCAAATATGTCTAGATGTTCACCTAAGGGTTCTTCTTGACTGCAGCCACCAAAGAAGAGAGAAGGTTGGCTGTGTGAAGTAGTGGGGGTGTTGGGCAAAAAATTTCCTAAGTTAACTCTACTCCTATGAGGCATGAAAGGAAATATTTTTGGTTGGTTTTTTGTTTCTTTTTCCCCACACTGAAAATACCTACAAAAACTAAAATTGTGATTGAACAAAACAAATTGCAACTAGCTGAAATGAACTTGCTGAATGGAAATTTGAAGAATTGAAAAGGAAAGAAAGGAAATATAGAACTGAAATAAAGAAATGACTAGTCTACTTCTGCTGAAATAAACTATTAGCAGAATGTTGCAATAGGAAATAGAAAAAGCAGTAATCACTGAATACTCTGACACTTCCCTGGAAATGGTGCCAAAAAGTGGTGAGTGTCAGTATTGCAGCAAGAATGCTGCAACACCTGGGCTGCCAATTTTACTTTTATCAACCTGGTAGTTCGTAACAAACTTGGAAGCATCGGTGCTATATCCACAAGTACTAGTTCTCACTGCAGGTTATCACTTGGTCAGCTGGCACGAGATCACTAGGAACTCAAGACAACCTTTATAGATTTTAAAGGAAGCTCTATGTGTGATGAAAGGAAAGAAAGATTACTCTACAGATGCTATTCTAACTGCAGAAAGGAGAAAGACTAGAATGTAAAGAAAAACCTAGTAAACCCTAATTAACAAGCTAATTCTACTTTTGCCAAAAACACTATGAAAACCATGAAAGAAATGCCATTACCTACTCAAGGAAATAAACAACATCTAACCATGCTATTTTTGGAAGTAAATAAGTAAAAAAATTATTTTTGGATTTTTATGTGTTTTTATGTGAATTTAACATGCATCTAATTTATTGTGTGTGAGTGTGGTAGCGAACAGGTGGCATGAGAGGGAAGTTTTGGAGCTTGGGAGGATATAGGATGGTGTGGATGGGTCCTAGAAGGTCTTAAGTGGAATTTTAGAGGATTTTCACACACTCGGGCTTCAAAAGAAAGCCTACAGGAAAAGCTATAGCAGGACACAGGAAAACCACAGGAGGAAAACAGAGAAAGTATAGGAGGAAAATAGGAAACTACAGGAGGAGGCCGAGAGAAATTTTCACTGTTCTGAGGTTGTAAGAGTGGGTGGAAAAGGTGGATGAAGGTTGGAATGAGGTGTTAGGGCACCTAAGGTATACCATGAATCACCAGGAGAGATAAAGATGATTGGGTTTTCTGAAGGAGAGAGGAAGAAGTTCTATGAAAAATGAAGGAAACTAGGGCAGAATTGAGGTGAGGTTTGGGAGACCTATAGGGCATGGATCAGATGGAGGGTGTGATTGTTGGTAAGCTGGCCTAATGCTAGAAGAGATTTGCTGCATAGAAACTGACAGTAAAGCAAAAACATCAAGCAACCAATGAAATGAGTGCATCCTAGGAAAAACAGAGTTTTGCATTAAAATGGCTTAAGGTATGATGTATAGAAGGAAATGTTGGGAAATTTTGTAAGAAAGGAAAGCATTCAAAAGGAATATTGGAAATTATTAAGTGAACATGATAAAAAAAATCTAAAGCAAACAAAAACTGGACTATGAACCTACTAGAGCGCTGCAAACACTAGAAGTCCTAGGAATGGGGAAAAATTGTGTTTTTGGGGCAGCAAGAGAGTCTTTGCCTCAAATCATGGTCCCAAAGGGAGTAAGAGAGGCCAAGGCACTATTGCTAGCCTTTTGAATCTTCTCTGATCACTACTTAACCTACTACAGAAAGCATAAATGGAAGCAAGCTACTAAATCATAAAAAGCAACCTATTCTTAACCGTAAGAGAAATACATCTAACAAGAAACTGATCTACAAACTGAAGTAAAGCATACAAATACAAGTAAATAGGAGCTTGGATGCTTGGATTGGGCCCTAAACCAAGAGCTTCAGACATATGAGGTAACTCAGTGACAGCGCAAAAAGGATTCCATGTTCATTATAAAATAATAACAAGATTACATAAAACTGTCATAAAATAGTAACTCAAAATTTGAGCAGAGTTTACACAAGAAAAAAAGTCAACCCCAGTGAGGCCCTATGCCTCTCTACTTATACATATGAAGCTACCAACTTCTTCCTCAAAATCAGGGAGGCTTGGCTTCCAAAACTCAAGATAACTATCAATCATCTTCTACATGCTTGGCTACCTTCTAGTGCATGATTCAGTTGCTTGTACTCCGAGCTGTATGAAGGGGAATTTGATGTGAGGAGCAATAAATGAGGGGAATTCCCTCCTATAAGTCATATCCTCTATCTACTTCGAGTTATTTTTGTATTTTGACAACTAGATCCTTGACTTTGACCTCGAAATCCATCAATAATCTGCATTAAATACATGTTAGACCACATGGCATAATAACTAACTCAACTCACCCTATAAGCATAAATATAATCAGAAAGTCATACAATAAGCTAAGAGAATGGTTGATTTGACTAGGTTAGGAGGTAAAATGAGCCCATATAATTACCCATTTATGAGGCTCATCACATTGATAGCAGTACAACTTCCTCTTGGACTTCACTTTGCTTATCTAAGAAGCCAAACACGGTCTCATGTCTGAAAAGAAAGAAAACAAAGGGAAAGAAGTAGAATGGAAAGTAAAAGAAAGAAATTCAAAGAAATAAACAAGAAAAGAAAAAAATTACTCTTACTCCTAACCTAACAATGAATAGGCTAGACTCAGGTGAAATGATACTTCTAATGCAGCCAACGACCCACAAAGGAATGCATGTCAAGAAATATATACAAGCATAACAACAAACAAAAAATATAAGGCAGTACAAACCAAAACGTTTGAAGTTTGAAATAATGTGCAAAAAATAAAGAAACAAATGTGAATGGGAGACATTCTTTGGGTGTATGGTGGTGTATAGATACATTGTGACTTGAAGACATGTAAGAAACAAATTTCAAACTATGAAAATGGGTGATGATGAGCCTCATCATTGGGTACTTATATGGGCCTTAATTCACCTCCTAGCTTAGTGAAATGAAATTTTCTCATAACTTATTACATGTTTTTTATTATATTTTGTTCATGAGGAGAGTTAGAGTTAGATATTATGCTTTGTGGACTAATATGCATTGAATGGAGGATTAAAGAAGAAAATCAAGGAATTTTGGCAAAGAATAAGGTCAAAATCCTCCTCATTTACTACTCGTCCATACGAATATTCCTCCATTCATCACATCAGCTCAGAATGCAAACAACCAAATCATGAGGAATAGAAGGTAGCCGAGCAAGTGAGAGACAAAGCACTAGTTTATCTCGAGTTTGGGAGCTGAGCCTCCCTAATTTTAAGGAAGTCATTGGGGACTTAAAATGTATAAGTAGAGAGGCCTAGGACCTTAGTAGGATTTAGATTTTGATTGTAAAACTTTAAGCTATTTTTGAGCTGCAATACTTGTGAAAGTTCTATTGATGTAATTTGTTGTTTTGGTAATAAGAATGAGTTTTGTTTTGAGCCAACATTGAGTCAACTCAGAGGGCTGAAGCTCTTGGGTTAGGGCCCAACCCTAGCAGTGAAGGCTCCTCTTTATTGTACATGTATTTTTAGTGTAGTTTCATAGCTTCATTGTTAATTTGATCTTAGATGTATTTCCATTGCAAGTAGTGTAGATTAGATTGGTTGTTTATTAGTTTGCTTCCATTTGTGCCTTACTTCAAGTAGCAGGTTAGCAAGGAAAAAAGGATCACCACAAGGTTATTAGCAGGTTTCTCGGTCTCACTTCCTCCCTCTGGGATCATGACTTGAGGAAGGGACCCTTAGCAGCCCCAAAAACATAGATTTCTAGTTCTTTTATGAGCTTTGGAGTTTGTTGTCTTTAAATTAGTATTTTGTTAGTTTTGCAAGGTAGATTTCCATTGTCATATTTTTCATCTCCATTTCTTCCATAGATCTCATTCATTCTTTCATTCCTTTTAGAAACTTTCCTCGTGCATAGTGTAGGCAGTTAATTCATTAATTCTGCTTTTCTAGTTTATGAAAATGTATCTTGTTGCATAGCTTGTTGGAAGACACACATGTTTTGTGCAAAGCAGGTGCATTAGGAGGAGACTAAGACTTCATAGCTAGAAGCCACTTTCCACTCCATCCACCTTAGCCATCCCTTGCTTTCACCATCACCTTCACTAGTTTTCCATCATTTTTCATAGAAATTCTTCCAAGCACATTGAGTGAATCCAACCATCTAATATCTTCGATATCGACTCTTGAGTGATCCTAGAACTTCTCCCACTCCATTACACCCATTGCACACCTTTCCTAAGCCTCCCATCGCCCCCAATAACACATTTAGCTCTCGGTTGTATCGTCTAGGTTTCCTGTAATTCCTACAGGATCATCCTATAGGTTTCTAGTACATCTTGTAGGTTTTCCTGAAACGGCATGTTTCGAGGCTGAATTGATGGAAAACCTCTAGGAAGTCACCAAAAGTCTTCCAGGGCTCCTCCACACCGTCTAATCATCTCATAGCCCTTCCATCCATCCTCAAACATCCTTAATTCACCTACCACATCCACAAAAGCAATTAGTTGCATACTTGATTTTGTATAAAAAGATAAAAAAACAAAAACATATTCAGTTCAGTCTCTTTACTTGCAATTGGTGTTGTTTGATGCTTCTTAATTCTACAACTTAGATAGTAGCATTTATTTCATGTTTATTTAGAGTTTCTTCCTAAGCATAGCTTCTTAAATGGTTAATTAGGGAATGGTGTGATTTAGCATTACATGTCGACCTTCTCCATTATTACAGTAGAGTAACTCTATCTTAGAGTAGATTTACCTTTCTTCCATCAAAGAATCAAGCTTCTTTTGACTCCATAGAAGTCTGGCTTGGAATCCCAGTGGTCTCTCACGCAGTTGAACAATGACAACAAGCAGAACCATCACTTTTACTTATGCATACAACACTATCACCTCCAAGTTTGTACAAACCCCTGGCTGACAAGTAAAGCTGGTAGCCCAGGAGTTGCAGCATCCTTGCTCCAATACTGGTGCTCATCACTTTTTGGCATCGTTGCTGGGGAGGTGTCTGAGTAGAATGTGATTACTTCTTTCTTTTCTTCTATTTCTTGTATTCAATATTGTGCCATTAGTTTATTTCTACAAAAGTAATCTAGTTGTTTCCTTTCTTCCATTTTGTATTTTCTGCTTTCCTTTCCATTTCGCAACAAAAATGTCAATTCAGCAAGTAGCTTTTTCATTCTGTCAGTAATTTTCATTCAATCAGCAATTTCAATCTGCAAGTACTTTCCACATTTGGAAAAATACAAAACCAAACAAAAAATATTTCCTTTCATGCCATGGAGGAATAAGGACAACTTAGGGAAATTTTTGCCAAATACCCCCGCTGCATCAAACAGCCAACCTTCCCTCTTCTTCAATGGCTATGAATTGGAGGAACCCTTAGGTGAGAAACCTGACATATTTGAAGAACCTATAGGGGAAGAAGAAGAAGAAGAACCCATTCCTACTTAACTAATGGTTGAAAACAGAAATGAGAGAGCGAATAGAGAGAGAGTTGAGGGTGCCCTCCCCATCAGGGAAACCAATGGGGACACTAAGATGAAAGATATAAATCCCTCTTCCTTACCTCATTTCCATGGCTTGACCACAGAGGACCCTAACACTTTCCTATTTGAGTTTTTTGTTATATAACAAACCATTACTATACAGATGATGAGCAAAAGTTAAAACTATTTCCATCTACCCTCAACTATGCAGCATCACGCTGGTTCATGGGTTTACCTAGAGATAGAATCACAACTTGGGGTCATATGCAGTA